>VYXB01005849.1:169967-194075 GCA_013397135.1 Pachyramphus minor | reverse complement strand
CTATGGGGAGAGGCTGAGGGAGCTGGGGTTGTTTAGTCTGGAGAAGAGGAGGCTTAGAGGTGACCTCATCACTCTCTATAACTACCTGAAGGGAAGTTGTAGCCAGGTGGGGATTGGTCTCTTCTCCCAGGCAGTTACTCTAGGACAAGGGGGCACGAGCTTAAGCTCTGCCCGGGGAAATTTAGGCTGGATATTAGAAAGAAATTCTTTACAGATACAGTGATCAGGCATTGGAATGGCCTGCCCAGGGAGGTGGTGGATTCACCATCCCAGGAGGTTTTTAAACTGAGATTGGACATGGCACTTAGTGCCATGATCTAGTAAACGGACTGGAGCTGGACTGAGGGTTGGACTTGATGATCTCTGAGGTCTTTTCCAACCCAATCGATTCTGTGATTCTCCTTGCTTGGTTTTTGCAAGTAGAAGAGAGCTCATCAGGTGGAGTTTCTGCTACACTTGTTGATTCAGCCAATCAATTTATTAGTATTCTATTTGCTTTGTTTTTCTAATTGAAAATGGAAGTTATAGAGAAATACAGTCTAGGCATGTTGTAGTTCTCCTTCTAGATCCTGCTGCTTGCTGAGGTGCCCTACTTGTTTTCTGTTCCATTTCTCCTCAGGAACAAGAACCTTCATGTGTCAAGTGTTTGGTTAGCAAGTCACTTTTGTGTTTAGCTATAATAATAAGCAAGAAATATTTAACAAGACAGACTAAAAAATTGTCTTTATCTCTAGGCTCATGTACTATGTGGGATGATGAACCAAGATTTAAACTGTTGGGTTTTGGTTTGTTGGCTTGTCCTTAACCTTGAATTGAAAGTCCCCTTGTGAAACTGTTTTTTCATTGCAAAAGTGTAAACCTCCCCCTTTGTATTTAGTTTTGGTTGGTTTTTTTCTGATATTGGCAGAGTTAAAAGCTCTATGTGCATTGTCCATGCATTTTGTGCCCTTTTCCCTCTTGTATTTCCTCTAGCTTTCTTGCTCCCCTTTCTCCTGTGCTCTGGTAGCCTGGAAAAGGACTGCCCTACTGGAATGCTTGGCACTGTCCATACCTGGGCAGCAGCAGGGAGGAGAACTAGGAGAAATGAAGGTTAGGAATAGTTGTCGGTTTGAGGATCTTAAGAAGAGAATTACAACTATTGCAGCAGGTTTGGAAGAATGCAAGTTACAAAGGCCATTCAAAGCAGTGCCAGGTGTAGAAACAGTAATGGGAAGATGGGAAGGGTTGGTGACTTTGGCTGGCCTCAGGCAGGAGCCTATGGCATCGAGAGTGGGGAGTCTACCTGGATGGGGCTTGTGTTTCCCACCCTTTTTGTTATTAGCAGGCGTGAAAAGAGGGGGGAGCAGAAATGGAGCATGGGACTTGGAGATGTGTTCAGCCAAAACCAGGTTTGTGATTTTTTCCTTGAGGAAACTGTCAAAATAGTTCTGCTGATGACACTGTCATCCAATCCAACTGATGTTGGATTCCAGACTTGTCTCAAACTTCTTCTGCTTCTGGCATATACCCGCACATTTAAGCACACTCAGGGAGGATGGATTCTCTCTGGGTGACTTTAGCTGCTTAAGTGCAGCTTTAAAGTACAATTTTCCATTGACTAGATGTAAACTTTGACAAATTGGAAAAATTTTCACAGAAACTAGAAAAAGAATTTCCTTGACCTGAAGTGCAGCTTTTGAAGGCTCCCTTTCAATGAAAGAGTTCTGAGAACTGTTTGAAGAAAAGGTCAGCAACATTAAAGAGCACAGTTTTTCTCTAGTCCTGTCTTGGAAAAGGCTGACCTGTTTTGACTGGAACAAACACTGTTAGACAGAAACTGTAAAAGATGAGACCATTTATTTAAAGTTTGTCAAGGCAGTAGTGTCATCTTAGAGGAACAGGTACTTTAAGAAGCGGTGCTGTCAATTTTGCTACTGTCATTGTTAATTACTATGATTCTATAAAAAGAAATTTATCTTGAAAAGCAAACAGTAAATTCCTGTACTTATAATGATGAATGACACAACAGGATCAAAGAATGGTATATTTTCAAGGGGGCTGGATGTTTTATATCTGTATGTAGTAGACAGGCAAGCTGTTGACTGTTGAGGTGGCCGTTTAAAAAAAATTCTTACCACCTGTGGTGTTAATGGGTTATGCTCACAGATCCCTTTAATGTATTTTCTCACATTTCTTGAGTGTGCTTTAATTATGTTGTTGCTCAGAATGCCTTCCAATATGATTTAGATCCATAATCTGATTGGTGTCGTGCATCTACACAGGTAATTTTAAATTTTGAACTAGAAAATTATGGGTATGTTTTTAGCAAAAGTAGAAGGATAGAATTGACTAACTTACCTCAACTACATCTTTTCTAAGCATCACTTAACTTTCACATCACCCTGTCACTGTCAGCTATGGCTGTCAACTCCATGAAGCTGATACATTCCTTCAGCCCGTTTTTTCTGTTCTAGCACCTCTCCCGCGCTCTCTGAGGGCCAGCTGCTTTTTAAAGTGGCTTACTATCTCTTGCTTAAAATAAAATATTTGTCCTTTAAAACACAAATTTCCAAGTTGAACATTGTCCACAAGATTTCAATAAGCACATGCTGCTCAAGACAGTGACATGATAATAACAAGTCCTCACCGTTATTTAAATGTATATTTGTAAAGTTTGCAGTCATACTGATTTAGATTCAGTTACAATCAGAGGTGCAAAAAGCAAAAATCCTGGGACTCCCATTTTTCTATTTCGTCCCCATTGCTTGCACCTTAAATTCAACTAACATTGTTGATAGGTGCTATGAATTGCATGAGTAAATGACAGTTAAATGACAGGATGAGAACCAAAACAATATCCAGAGTCCTCAAGGCAAAGGCAAAAGGAGGATGGCATATCTGTATCTTGTGAACTGACAGAGCCTTTACATGTGATAAGAACACTTAGAATGTATTTTCAGATTATGTGCTTGCAAAGTGGATGTCCAGCACTGTCACCACCAAAGGGCTTTGCTGTTGGTGATAAAGCATGGAGGTCTGTTTCCAATATAATCTCTTTCAACTGATTTAGTCTGGAAAAAAATTTAACCTCCACTGGGTTTTGCTGCTGTAGTATCTGTAAGCTTGCTTCATGCCTTTTTTTGCTATTTTTCATGTTGGAAATTAGTGTACAAGTTACTTGAGGGAATCTTGCAATTTTATAGTCTGTGGATGTGGAAGAAAAATTTATTACAAAGCTTATAGAAGGCATCAAAGAGATGCCAGAATTAAGGTTATTTCCTGTCCTTAAAAATATTTTTAAACAGTATGCCTTATTTTCACTGTGATTGATTTAGTTTACTAAAATAGTTGTAAAAATAATTATTTGCTAGCTTTGTCCTGAGTCTGCCTTTCTTTAACATCTAAACCATTCCACAAGAGACAAAGCAATGTCATGAGCATTCCAGCTTTATTTTCCACTTATGGGCGAGGAGGCATGTTGAGCCTCATCCACCCAGAAGAAGAAAATTGACATGATCTTTTAAAGGCTCCTGTCTCGCTCTCTCTTTGAAAAATAGCAAGACATATGCCACAAGCCTTTTTTTCTGCTGCCTGGAATGTGTGCTGACAAATGAGTCTGCTTTTTTTTTTTTTTTTTTTGCCTGAAGGAAATGGCCCACTGAGAAATACAGCAAAAGTAATTTTTTTTCTAAACCAGCTTCTTTTTGTAGAATTCCTCATTTGTAAGTAGTGGTTAAAGTATGCTGGTAGACAAACTCGGTTTCATGTTAATGCAATTAAATTATTTCCTAGGACGCCTTTCTGTCGTCTGTGTACAAAAGAAATATTCATTGCAGGTACATAAGGTTAAGTGATTTCTTGTCATATTGATGCATTGGGAAAAGCAAGTAACAGAATGCCCACTGACTTCAGCAGAGCATGAGTTTCAGAGCTCGTACTTGGTTATTTACTCCCTCATTTAGACACTGTAATACTAATATTGCAGGTACACTATTTACAGCAGAGGATCTTTATTATGGTTGCAAAGTTAATCATTCAGAAGTTGTCAGAATGAAGTTAGGCTGTGAAAACTTAATTTGATCCCTCTACTTGTACTGTTCCTTCCTTAATTATACAACAGCACCATGTTTGCTCCTGCTGTGTGATCTCTGCCTGTGTCAGATGCTGATCAATTAATTTAATTCTGTGTTCTTGATGGGAGGCTCTAGCTATAGGCACCTACTGTGTGTTACTAAAACACAGATGGTTTCGAAATTTTTTAGAACACTCGTCACTCTACTCTGACTACTTAAATATTTGTTCATCTTGTCAGCACCCCACTTGCTAAGAGTCTTTTTAAATGATGATTTTGAGATGACTTTCAAAGTACTGGCATAGCATTGGATCATATCAGTGTACAGGGTTGCTTGGGGTTCTGTAATAATTGTCTGTAGTCTGTGGTTCTGATAAGTAAATTAAGATGGAAGTATTTCAGAAAATGAGGAACATAGTGATGAGATCAGTTTGAGTGACTTAATGTGATGCGCAGCCAGGTAAGGTTAAAGATCAGGTTGATTTTTTTCTGACTTGGACCTGTAGAGTTTTCAGCTTCTCTGATGGATGGACAAGATCCTTCTACCGAAACTTGAAAATAAAGCTGGATCAAGTTCATACCTGGGCCTGTATAAAAATAAAAGTTAGGCAACTACTTATTCCATCTGCAAAAAAAATTCAAGACCTGGGATTAGTTAATGGGTACAAGAACAAAAGCTGGCCACTGCAGGATAAGTTAGGCTGTGAATTTACAGGTTGTGGGAGTGCAAGATAAATGCAAGATAGATATGAAGCAGCTGTGAGCTGGCTTATCTCATGGTAGTGACATCAGGAATGTGTATCTGAGAGAAGCCAGGTTTTCACTGCACCAGCCCCTGTAATTGTAGTCTGTCTTCCTTTTGAGCACTTGGGATGACATTCTTTATTTTAATTTTGATTTTTGTTTATATACTTTTCTAAGTGTTTGAAAAAGCAAGTGGAAATCCACATTCCATTTTCTGGTGTTTGCATTCCAATGTTTCATTGTGTTTGCTAGCTCTTCTTTGGACATATCCTACTTGACCTGCAATGGTAGCTGGTAGCTGTTGAAGGTTGTTCTGTCTGGAAATTGGTGGAGCATGCGGGAAACTGCCAGACATTTTCACTGATTCCTGCTGAAAGCAGTGGGTTGGCAATCTGTGGGAATTTTGAGCTCTGCTATGGAGATCAGTGGAGAATACATGATAGTGTCTGCAGTCTCTTCTGTACTCCCCCTATATGTGAGTGTTTGCCCACGCCGTGTGGGAATGTCCCGTCCCTTTTCTGTCTTGTCTACATGGTCTTACTTTTCACTTCCTGTGGTTTTCCACCTGTGAAAAAAATGTGTCCTCTGGCTTTTCTTTCTCTTTACTGAGCCGTCCCAGCTTCCACTGCGAATCACAACCTTCTGTGCCATCTCCTTCTTTTTCTGTATTCCTCCTTCCTTTCACACTGCTCATAGTTAGGCTGACCCAAAGAAGCTATTTCAAAAGCTTCAACTTGACCAAATTTAGAGAATTTTCATGGAGATGGCAAACTGTGTGTTTCTATTTTAAAGGCCTCTGTATTTCCAGACTTTGAGTCTCTACTCCAAAACATGTTGTTGAGAGGTTTGGGTTTTTCTCAAAGGGAAAGTTACTCAGTGGGTTATGGAAGTTGCTACTAAGGCCTGTTTTTTGGGAGATGGAACTGTTTAGACCGAAAATTTCCAAAGTCATCCTAATGTAGATAGATATTTATGTGAAGAAAGTGCCTGAAATTCATAACAAGGCTAATAACAGCCAGTGATGGCTGTTAATAATGGCAATGATAAATTGTACAATGATAAATTGTACTACTAGTCCCAGCCATGCTATGTGAGCATAAAAAAGTGATAGAAAAATTCCTGCTTTCACATGCTACCTGCATTATAGAGTTGTTTTCTGTACACACTGCATATTTTTGGTTTGCACAGTTTCTTCCTCTTGAATACTGAAATGGACAGTGAAGGCAAGATATGACTGGCTGCTACAAGATAGGAGAAGCATATTGCAGTTGGTTTCCACAAGAGTCTGACTTTAATAGGATGATGTCTCATTATTTTTAACCTCCATCTGTACTTGTGTCTGAAGAGTACTGGAAACCATACACAATGCATGAAGTTATATCTAGAATGTAATGAAATAGACATTTATTTTGTGTGGCAGCAGTCTTCTGTATAACTGTTAGAATAATACATTGCAGTGCTTTTCAGAGCTTATTTGATCAGTCCTTCCAGTGTTTTGTTCCAGTTCAATAGGCAAAGAGGTTTCAGCAGGTTTGTGACTTGCCGTTTGCTTAAGGGAGTACAGCCATAGCAAGAAGCAGCTTTGAAGATGCCTGTGTGTTGTTACACAGACACTTTTTCTGTATTTCTTCTTCAATAGTACACTGTACTTTCAAGAAGGAGCAGCAAGTAGAAATTTCACAAATAAAAAAAGTACACGGTTAAAGGTTTGAGCCAC
Source organism: Pachyramphus minor (assembly GCA_013397135.1). Classification (NCBI taxonomy): domain Eukaryota; kingdom Metazoa; phylum Chordata; class Aves; order Passeriformes; family Tyrannidae; genus Pachyramphus; species Pachyramphus minor. Next base: position 187,563 of record VYXB01005849.1, on the reverse strand, counting down.
TCATGTAAGCCTGAATTGAGACTGAGGAGGTAGGTGCAGCTAATTTGATCAATCTACAGCAGAGCAATCTACAGTTGAAGGACTACCAAATCCTTTCTTAAAAGCATGTGAAGCACTGTGTGCTTCCTTAATGCCAGAGTGTTCTTTTTTTTTTTTACTTAATGAAAACTAGAATAAGGACCGTTTGTTAAATCTAGAAGAGATTGCCATGAGGTTGGAATTAGCTGTAAAGAAGGTAATTGACCTATGCTTACATAATAGCCCATTTAAAGTTTTCTGTTCTGCTTTTTCTTCTTCCTGGAGCTCACAAAATCTTTTGAAATTTGTTAAAAAACTTCCTCCTAAAAATTTTTCAAAGCTGAAGAGTGACCCATATATCTTTATTTCATTGTGTTCACTAAGATCAGAGTGGAAGCTGACCAATTCTGTGCATTTGTAGGTGTGCAGCTCTAAAATCAATTACTTGGGATAATATATGTACTATAAATAATGATCATCCTGCAGAATATATCCTGTGGTGAAAAGATGGGAAATCTCTGGTCTTACCCAGAATGTACAGTTTTCACTGAATTGAATATTATTGTATTAGGATTGTACGAAAGCAGAGCTATTTGCATGGAGTAAATAATTTCAGATGGGTGAACTGGAAAATAACAAAGCACAGATTTGGGGTCTGCATTTCTGAGAAGGAAATTTCTGCACATTTATTACTGCAAAACCAACAAATTCCCCTCTCTGTGGTAGAATTCCAAGTGACATTTTGCATACAAAAAGCCCTGCTGTGTGGGAAGAAGCATAAGGGACATTGTGCTCTCAGACCAAATTTTAAAAATTGCTCTAAAAGATGTGTAGATTGTAACATAAGTTTCTGGGAGGGAAGCAGAACTTCTGTAGTTTGTGCAGGCAGTAAGACACATTTGAATGTTTTTTCAGAACACATGATAGGAAAAAACCCCCATGAATGTTTTCTCAGTAAAGGTGCCTTTCCAGAAGAGCTCAGAGACTGAACCCAATTGTTTATGCGAGGAAGTTGGCACTTTGCCAGAGAGCACCGTTGTGTCTGCAGAGTGTGACAAGCTGCAGAATTTTAAAGATAAGTTGTTTGGCTCTGAAGCACAGCAGCTTACTTGCTTTCACAGATTTGTGTTACTGAATAGATTGTGTGTGCTTTGGCATCTCAGAAATCCAACAGGGCAGCAAAGATGCACAGTTGCAATAACAGCTGCCATGGTGTGCAGTCTTCAAGAGTAAAAGTCTCCCAATGAGAGATGTCCTCCTAGACTGACACTGAGACAGAGTGAGCGCTGCATGTGAATAGCAGCACGGGCAGTGGTTGTCATTGGTGCATGGTAATGCCAGAGGACACCTCTACTATTGTATACTGAGGAAATCAGGCATTTTTATAGTTATGTTTTTTAGAAAAATGTTGGGAGTATCCCAGCGTTTGCATATATTAGGAAATACGAGACAGTGTCATCAGCAGTTGTACATTTATGATGAATATGAGCAGCATGAGGCCGAGTTCTTCTTCCACTACTGAGAAAAGCTTCCATGTCGCTAAAATGTCAGCCAATTCGGAAATCATGGGTGATGGCCCTTTTATCTAGGGCCATAGTTCTCAGTCCCACAAAGTGAGAATAAAGTGGTAGTCAGGAACTGAAAGGCTGAATGGATGATCAAAGGTCCATAATTAATGTTCAAGCTTAATGTACTTGCCATGTCCAAAAGTACTATCTTTGCCAGTGAAAAGTACTTCCATGTGGCCTGGGAGTCAACAGTAATAGTTACTTTTGTTGATTTTGTCATGCAGCTGTGAAATTTTACTTCATGGAGATGTGGGAATCGCCTTTTTCAAAACACTTCCAAGCCGAGGCTGATTTAAAGTCACAAGGCTTTGTTAATGGAGTGTCAAGCTTGAGCTGATGCTATAAAACCTGCAGGGAGCAAAGCACTGATTTAGTGATGCTACTCAGGTTTTGGGTAAGACTTGGCTGTAGTCCATCTGGCTTGCCTTGCTCATAGAGTGAGCATACTTTAGAATCCAGCTCATCTGGGAACAGCAAAAAAACTCCTTGACCAACACAAGCGATATGGCAGCTTGCCAAGAGCTCATAATAGATGAGAGCATCCCCTTGTTGGAGAAGTCTGTGATGGTTGTTCAAGCAAATGCAATGTGTTTCCTTTAAGTATGCAAATATGGTTATTAGCCCTTGATGAAAAGTGCTGAGTGTTGGTACATTTAGCGGCTCAGGTCATGAACTTGCATACAAGTCACAGAAATTATCATCTTGGATGTAGTTAATTCTTAAAGTATGTCAACAATTCATCTTCCCTGTTTTTTACTGTTAGAATTTGCTGTGAGGGACTGTGCAAACACAGGTGACAGAGCAAGCACCTGGCAATTTAAACCCATATAATATTTTTTTCAAAGTGTTTTAAAAAAGCATTTTAATATTATTTGCTGCTTTACTTCCTCAGAACTCTTTGGGGAAATTAATTAAAAGTGCTGCCATCTGTTTATCTTACATTTAATACCGAGGGTAAAAAAAGAGTGCCAGTAGTTTCGAAGCAGCATTGTATAATTTCGTTATTAAAAATACATGTTAAAGATACAGTGAGTACTAGTACATCGGTTCCACTTTTTGTGAGTTGTTGCAATGCTTTTTCAACAACATTTTAGTCTTTTTATCATGACTCTGTGTGAAATCTGTGGGTGATAATCACTGGATGGGGATGGTGTTCTCTGGGAGAATTATTGTATTCTAGAAATAACACCAGGCACGGCAACACCTGACTTCTCACTGAGCTCCAGTAGCAGCTGCATTTGCAGCTTCAAAGGTAAAGTCAGTCTTGTCTCAGGCTGATGCTGATAGATTCCCTGGACTCTTTTTTATTCTTTTGGATGTAAATTTCTGGGTTTTGACTTTGAATTAGTGGAGTTCATCCAAAGTTCTATCCCCTTTGAGTAAAAACTTGCCCAAAAGAGGAGGTGTATTGGTCATCTGTTCTGAAAGGCTGTTTTTCCTGGAAAAAAACCCCATATGAGCCATCAGTTCATATTTAATTTTGGTTTTAAAGTACTCTGTGGAGTAAGAAACAGCTTTCCTATTTCAGACAACTTTTTTTCTCCGTTTAATTTCCTTTCCCCCCCTCCCCTCTTTTTTTTTTAAGAAGCAAAGCAGTGTTTTCACAAAGACAGGCAATCTGGTAAAAGTCCTGATAGACGAGCACATGGGGTAATTCTCTTACTTTCACCAGTTATGTTTGGTTTTTTTACAATATAAATTAATAGTGTAATTGCTTATTTCTGCAGCGTAAATTAGTGCAGTTAAGATGATTTTGCTCCTTGTGCTTTAATATCTACTGTATTTCTCTTGGTCTAATGAAGAAGATAGAAATTTCACCCTGCAGGTGATATTTCGTAGTTCTTGTAACATATGGCAGATGTTGAATATTGAAGCTGTAAAAGGGGAGAATTGTATACTAGAGAAGATAAATAAAAGTGGGGGAGGGGACTGAAGACAAAAGACAGTATTTGCAAAGACCCCAGGGTAAGCTGCTTTCAATGTACTATTTAAGCTTTAATGACCCATATACAGATTCGAGCAACAAAGTAATGGCCAACTAGGGGAATTAAAGGCCTCAGGTGATGATCTGAACAGCAAAAGCTGACAGAGGTCATAAATACTATTACACTTCGACAGGTTCTGCTAGGAGGCAGTTTTTATGTTCCCACTGTCTCTGCATGTATGGTCATTTGACAAGGTTTGAGGGAAGAACTGGTGAAATCTCAGTTGCTTCAGGTGAACTCTTCTCAGGGTTTCCCCAGGTTAAAAGTTCTTGTTTCTGGTAGAAGGTACCTTTCAGAACAATTGTTCTGTCATCTGTTGTTTATATACATACCTTTTCCCAGTAGCAGCTTTTCATTGTTCTCTTTTCAAAAAAACCCACAACATATCTAAATCTCTCTGAGCTTTTACTCCAAGAAATTCTCCAAATTCTAAGATGAGGATCCTATTGTGTGAAATAAAGTGATGTTTTGCTGAAGTCAGAGGGACTGCAGGGTGTTAGGGGTGTCGGGAGGCTAACCCTTGTTTCTTGCTTATTGCTGCTTATTGCTTAGATGTGGTTTAGGTTGTTCCTTGCACCTGCAGAGTTGCTAAGAACCAATAGGAAAGGCTGTGCTAAAGATTTGCCAAAAAAGAAAGAATATGAAGGGCGTATGTGGGAGGGAGACTTGGGGCAAAGTAGGCACTTGGGAGAGAATATAAGCCAACCAATGGGAAAGGGGACAGGGACAACCACCAGCCAGGGAAGAATGAAAGGTCACCCATTTTGGTGAGTGGTACGCCTCTCTGGAGAGGGAGACACCCGATTCCCCTGACTCGTTTAATAAAGTAGTTTTGCTTCTATGAACTTTGTCCCCTCTCAAATATATCAAGAAGTGAGTATTTCTCACACTAGGAAAGTTGTACATGTCTCTTTCTTTAAGAAAAAGGCTTCTACTTAATTTGTGGAATGTTAAAAGTTGCTAGACATGCACTGATTAAATGTTTAACAAGCTTAATCGTAATTAGAATAGCTGATATACAATTCAGTAACAACATCCTCAGAGCACAGAAAAGACTGCTGACTTTCTAAATAGCATGAACTGTGGAGTGCAGGCCAAAGCAAGCTCCTTTGAAACATTTCTTGTCACCTCTTCAGTCAAGTTGAAGGGTTGCCTCGTTCCAGGTCATGGAGCGTGCTCACAGGTTTGCTGTCCTGTCATCAAGATATCTCTGGTAATACTTTGAAGCAGCTTTATGATATTTTCCCCTTTGCTATCTGCCTTCTGCCTAGTGTGAACTCCAAAGTTTTGCTGCTGAGGATGCTTGTGGACGAACACTGATGCAGCCAAATGCCATGTTGCTTTTGTGCTGCTTCCAAGAGTGATCAACTTGTCAGATCGATCTCTTTAAGACAAGTATGAGAGATGATATATACTTAGTCTATTTTAAAGCCAGATGACCCCTGGAGTTACCTGATAAAACATCCTCAAAACACCCTTAATAGGACAGCAAGGGGTAAGAGTGCTGTGGAAGCTCCCTCGTCTCCATTTTGCACAGTAAAGAATTGAGACACACAGTTGGTCTTTCATTATTTGCTGTGACAAAATAAGGAGGGTGACAGAAGCAAGTTGCATATTTTTCGGTTTATGCCACTTATTTGCATGCCTTTGTATCTATTATAGAATCATAGAATCAACCGAGTTGGAAAAGACCTCTGAGATCATCAAGTCCAACCTTTGATCCAGCACTGTCATGGTGCCACTCAGTGCCACACCCAATTTCATCTTAAAAAACCTCTATGGATGATGAATCCACCACCTCACTGAGCAGCCCATTCCAATGCCTGATTACTCTCTCTGTAAAAAATTTCTTTCTAATATCCAACCTAAACCTCCCTTGGCAGAGCTTAAGACCACGTTATTTACTTGCTGGGGTGACTGATTATCCTGCTTAGATGTATGTGTGAGATGTCAAGGCATTGATGACAAAATGACATTGGTAACAACACATGGCTTGTCAGCATGTATTGCTAATATATGCCATGTCTTGTGCAACATTAAATATGTAATATGGTATGAACATTAAATATGTATTATGGTGTAGAAAAAATTTAGTGGAGATTACCTGAAAATTCACTAGATAAGTATTTGTCTTTTCTGAAAATGTGAGCTAGTGTCATTGAAAAAATAAATGAGAAAATACCATGTATTTATTCTCATAGGCTAATACAAATAATTCCATCAAACCTGTGTTACATTTGAGAGAAAGAATTATTTCTTAAAATGCTATTCTTGGGATAGATGCTGCACTTTGTTTATACAGCAGCTCTGTTGTGTTGAATAGGAAAGAAGACATTTTGAAAAGACATGCTCGACTGTTGTCTGAGACAAAAAAAATTATCTTTGAGTGTAGAAGCAGTCTTGTGTCTGGTTGAGTAGACATGACTGATTCACTTAGAGGAGGCTGCATAAGGAAAGCATCTCTAGCCACAGCTCTATTTGGCCTCAGAGTGAGGTTGAGTGTGACCATCAAGGTGTAATCTTCAAACTCACTGGACGTGTGAAACTCATGAACATAAAAGATACTAAGGTACTTGGTTGTCAGGTTATGACGCTTATCTAAGTCACTAAAAAAAAGAAAGCCAATCAATGTAAAATATTTGGATTCTTTTAAAGATAACATGTTTGTTTTGCTTTTCAGCTTCTCTTTTGAAAGGATTGAAACATGCAAACATTGTGCTGCTTCACGACATCATTCACACCAAGGAAACCTTGACGCTTGTGTTTGAATATGTGGTGAGTAAAATAACTATATGTTCTGGATATGGTCCAGAGTGTACTGAATTTGATGGAAATGCTCTCTTTACCATGAATGATCTATGGATCAGGCCAAAATAACCTTTGCTTTCTTCAGGAGAGTAGTGGCTATAAGAGATGATGCTTTGCATTGGAGTGGGCTAAATGTGGAAAGCTGGACTAAATTAGATTCAGAGATGGAGAAGTGGCTACTAGGGCTTTTGAAGGACCTCATACTGTTGAGTTGACTTTTCAAACTGGTACCTTACTCTGCTTCCTAGTCATAGTTTGTTTATTGGAGCTTTTTCTTTATTAATGTGATCAGGTAACTTTAAAATAGGTGAGAATATGCAGGGAAGAAGAACAGGACTGAAATGTTTAACAGGTAGTTCCTTCATGAAAAGCATATATCAAGTTTAAATGGCTTTTGTTGTGACTGGCTTGTGCAGAGTGTCTTTTTTATAAGCAATGCCAGTAAAAAACAAAGGCTGTTGCATGCAGTTTAGAATTTGGGCTTTTTTTATTTTGCCATGACTAATGTTTTACCAACTAATTAAAACTTCAATTTACATAGTAAGCAGTGTAAGGATCTAATTGTGTTCAAAGTATTACTTTCGAAAGTATTGGCCTTGGCCTCCTAATTAATCTTTTCAGTTTTTCTAAGACAAACATATGGCATTTATGTAGAACTACTTCAGCATTTAGCTGTGGAATTATGCAATGTACTATCATAATTAACCTCCCAGTTTTCACAGATGGGTCCAAGAACATGTAATTTAAAAGAAACAAATGAGTTTAGAGATGGCAAGATTTTCAGTATCACATCTATTATTGTGTTGTAGTCTGTAAGACACTGCATTTATAAAGTACAGTGATTACTAGCTTTAGTCTTAGTACGTCTCTCTTAAGACAAGTGGAATTGCTTTGTGTGTTTCTTGGGAGGAGGCATTAATTTTGACATGATAATGCACACAGAATCACAGCATCTTGTCTGGATAAGCCGCTCACCTTGTCTGTGTACATAAGAGTGCTACAGTGTGATGGTGTGGGTATTCAGCTACAGCAGCCTGCACAGTGTTTGCATACAGTACATATTTTTTTACCTTAGATATTGGAATATTAATAAAAATATAATTTCTTGTCATAAAATCAGTGATTATTCTGTTCTTTACACACTAAATTAGCATAGGAAAGGCCTTGATATTTAATTTTATGTAATGGTCAGTATGGACTTATTTACATGTCTTTACATGAATACATCTTGCAGTCCTTTTGTCAGCAGCTGTATTTAGCTGTATTCATCAGAAGTAAGTAGTTGAGAAATGAGATGTATAGAGTACATTTCTCCCTGAAATAGATGGTTTTGCCTATTATAATAATGTTAATTTTCTGGATTTTACTTTTTGCTTGTTATACTAATGTCAAATTTCTGGATTTTATATCCAGTAGAGTTGTTTACAGACTGTGGCTCCCAGTCATGTGTAATATCATTCTACTGTCCGTGATTAAGTATGGACACAAAGTAAGCTTCATGCAGTGGCACATTCTTCTATATTCACTTAGCTGTTTGTTTTTCAACAAGTTAGTGTTGGGATCAACCCTGTTGGTGGTTGCACCTTTTTATTCCCATGGTGTTTGGTAGCTATTGAGACTGTTCTAGGACCTCGTTTAGTAATGGTTTCTTGAACTGATCCAAGTATTATTTTAGTATTTTTGCTTGTGGGCAGTCTCTCAAGGTGGTGCTCAGGAAGAAAGGGAAGGGTACTTTGTTCTCTCCAAACACCCTGAGGAGTGTATGATAATGACATTGTAACATGCTCCTGTGCCTTGAAATGACAGAATTGCTTAACAGAAATCTGTTTTCATTGTTAGGTAATGTAAAGTTATAGTCTGCTCAAATAGCTAATGCTATCTGGTAATGCCCATGTAACCTGAATTGAATTCTTGTGGGAGTGCATGATATATGTTTTACTTGCATGATCACAATGACCTCTTTTGTTCCTTTTGTTAAAAAGCTTCCATTCAGTGCATAATATGAATGTGCAGAGGTGAAAAATACAGTTGCCCATTTAAAGGTAAAAATTTTGGCAATCTAGCCACATAATCGGTGTTACTGAGCTCTATATCTGTAATGTCTGGTTTGTTGTTATTTTAACACCTGTATGTGGTTTACCTCAATCATGTAATTTGCACTGAAATAAGTAAAAATATTCGTGTGATTAAAATTACATGGTGGTGTACGTTTTTGAATGATTGAAGCCTACAAACCTAAAAGGGGTTGAATTTGATTTATTTCATAAAGTAACATCATGGAACTGATACACTACTGCCATTGATCACTATTGACCATTTCAAACATAATAGAAATGGTGAGTGAGATGTCATGATTAAGTTAGGGATGAACAGTTAGTGACCTGAGAGGTCTCAGAAAATAGAAACTTTAGGTTCCTAGGTCTGTGATGATTCCATTGGGAAAATAATACTGGTGAAACATCTGAGGTTATCAGAGGTGTTGGTTTCAGTGTTGACCCTTAAAGAGTAGAATGAAATTTAATTTCGTAGCACCTTTCATTGCAAAATATATTGCAGTTGTAAGTTAAAACCTGAAAGCAGAATAGCCTCTGAAAGGAAACATGGCAATGATTAAATTCTCTGGGTACCTCAAATTAGATTTTTTTTTTTTAATATGAAAGTCTGTCAGAAGGAAATATGACAGAGTTTTTTTATCTTTAACCTTGGTGGTCTGCAGAAACGAGAAAAGTCAATCTTTAAAAATTCTTTCTGACACTTGAAGATCAGGAGAAGTTCATTCTCCATATAAGGGTTTTGGTGGTGAATGTGGAACTGTACATTTCTATGGAAGAAAAGAAAGAGAACTTACTCCTTTTGAATGAAAGAACTTAGTTGAGAATAGTTTAGCATATACAGTACCTTGTTAGTAAGGCATATTTTCTTTGTGTTCTTTGTTAACTCTTACATCAGCATATTGCAAAGGGAGCTTAGAGCTCAGTTTTGTCACTGGATGACTGAGAGCCATTGCTTGTTACCTGGGGAGTTTTGAGAATGAGCTGCTTGGAATTTCCTCTACAAAACCTGAGGGGCCGATAATCTTTCATGTATAAGTGGTACAGAAAACGGTGTCTTTATAGTTAGCTGGGATGTGCTAAACAAGACCTGAAAAAAAAAAAAAAAGAAGTTTTGGCACACTTTGTGTAGAGTATGTGAGACTGCAATGACTTTCAAAGAAAAAGGTCAGTTCACTTTACAGTTCAATGGAGCAGTATGACTGTTCACATGGGTTTTGTTCCCTTCCTTGCCAGGCTCTGTTGAGATGTTAGTTGAGACAATGTTGTGGATATGCTGGCTTTAGTGAAGTGTCACTGACATGGCCAGCTTTGCCCAAGGAGGTGGTAAGTTTTACAGGTGAGATCTCAGACATAATGAGAGATCTCTGAAGATGGTTTCACATCTGTTTGTTCTCCAATGATCATTAGCTGCTACCGTTTGTTGCTTCAGTTGTTTATTTAAAAGGAAGATGACTGTATTTAGAAGCATTTAATTGGTGAAAGGGAACCCTAAGCAATACGTGTTGCTACAGGCTCTGTAGAATGATAATGAGGTTTTTACTATTATACATAATTATGTAAGCATATTATTATCAATAAATGAAGCAGCAGCCTATTCCTGGCATGTAGAAGTGAGCTTGTATAGCAATACTTTGCCTCATGCTTTCAATATTTATGAACTAGATTTGAAACAAGTACAGATACACTCACAATTGGAAGTATGAGCTACGAGTAATATTATTTCTGCCTCTACAGTGAAAAAGCTCCAGACTAATCTAATAATGTAATTAAACCCGAGAATTTTCAATTACCTTGCCCATTTTCATCTGTGTGTATGTTTTTGCTTCTTAAAAATTACTTTCCATTAAAGAAGAAAGTTTAATTCTCATTGCTTCATTACAGCAGCTAAAATAGGTTGTTATACAATGAGTTTACTTAATAAAATTCATTAGTTATGTTGCCCTCCCATTTCCTGTAAGAAAAAAATAGGTGAGTTTCTTATTTTAATACTTATTGGAAATTGACATATATCCTGTTTATCAGACCAAAAAAGCACATTATTTTAGTGGATGAGAAAGCAGGAAAAACCAGTTGTGTCTCAGAACTGTTTTTGGGCTCTGATCACTATGATCATTCACCTAGAGGAAATTAGGAAAACTGGGCACGAGAAGGAAGGAGGAGTTTTCTAATCCTTGACTGAGAGTGTAGCTTATTTGGAGCTTGCATTACATTATTTTGGTGTGAAAGTGAAATGAGGGGGGATTTTCTTCCCGTTTGAGAAGGTGCTTGTCCACCTTTGGTGAGCAAGGATGGACAGCTACTGAAGCTCTGCAACAAGTCAGATGCATCCTGCCACCTCCTGGCAAACACCCTTCCTTGTTGACTCTGGGAAGGGGCAGAGTCATTGATGGCTCCCAGCATGGGAGCAGTTGAATTTTGTAGTTTCCATTTACCTTGACCAGGGAAGGAGCTGTTCCCCTGTAGGTTTAATCCCAGCCTAGTGCCCCAGTTTGCCCTGAGTTGTGTTGCTTAAATCCCAGTCAAAAAGATGACAGAGCAAAGCTTAGAGTAAACAGAAAGGAAATCCCCTACTACTGAGAAGAGGCAGTAAGGGAATACTGCTCTTGGGAAAGCCTTGTTTTTCAAGTTTTAATGAGCAGATCAGAGAGCGCAGCCATTGATGTCCAGGTATAGGTTGAAAATGCAAACAGAATCAGCTTTGGGAAATAGGGATTCAAATGGGATTTCAGGAGGAAATTGCTTAGTGCTTTACCAACAGGTAAAGACTGTGACAGACGTGGGAATCAGCAGGAAAGAAGGAATGAAAAGTTATATTTAAATTTAAATAAAAATACTCATGCTAGGCTAAGAAGTTTACACATGTCTGGCAGGAGAAAGAAAGATATTACTCAGTTTGCCTCATTATCCTGACTTTGCAAGACCTCTCGAAAGTTTTGTAGACTTCATACAGAGGGCACATGCTAATGATGTGTTAATAAGATTAATCAAGATTTACAGTCCAACAGACTGGGAGGCTGTGTGTATCTGAATGTCTATTTTTTGTGCAATATAAGGTTTTTTTATAACCTTACCAAATATGGGTTAGATTTGTAGTATGCTGTGCATACAATAGATGCCATTTAATAATTGGCATCCATTACTTATTCTTCTTTTTATTAACAAGTGTAGTCATGTAAGTATTTAAAAAAAACAACAAAAAATCAAAGCATAAAAAAACATCTGGAGTTGAGCTGATGAATGCAACACTAGAAATCACATGAGATATCAACTGACAGATCTCAATTAGTTTTTTTTCTAAATTACAGATAAAAATGTCAAACGTGATTGTAGTAGGATGCGTATGCATAGTAGATATGCCAGTGATAACACTGGTCTGGGTACAGGTAAGGCCACAATCCTAAATGGGAAATTGGTACACACAAAGAAGAGATGAATCAGCTGGAGACTTGAGGGCAAAAAGACAAGAATGAGTAAACATTGAGAATAAAGGCTTCTAGGAAAAGTCAAAGTAAGTAGGGCTCTTAAGAGTTGGAGGGGGGGGAAGGATGAGATGTTTACAACCTTTAAATATAGAGAAAGTCAGTGACCTATTTCTGTGTGAATGGTAAAGAGGATAAACTAAGAAAATCTGAAATAGCAGTAAGGAAGAAAAAGATTAAACTCTAGGAATACCTCTTTCATGGTAACAATAACAAAGCACTAAAGAAACTACTATGGGGGGGCTAGTTTCTCTAATGCTGTCAGTTTTGAAGAACAGTTTAGGCAAACAATCAACAGAATTACATGTTATTGATAGTAGATATATGTAAGATTATTATGTTTTCTTTTAAAAAAATTTAAATCAGTTTATTTTACTACTTTAGACAACATAAAAAAACCCCTTCTAGATGTAGGGGTTTTCTTCTTTGGTTGTGGGTTTTTTTGTTTTGTTTGGGTTTTTTGGTAGTTTGTTTTTTTGGTGATTTTTTGTTTGTTTGTTTTTATTTTTTTACTGATTATTTCTATGTTATAGATTTCTGGACAGCTCTACTACTGGTAGTTCTGATGGTATCCCACACCTTGCTTATCTTTTAATTTCAGTAATAAACTGGCATTCTCCAAGTCCCTCTAGGGTGAAAGCTGACAGTATCTGAACTTGCATTAGAGACCGTCCAGTCTAATTAAACTTGCTTTTTATCAGGCTCTTTAATAATATGGGTTGTAACTATTATTTAATGTCTTTTAAAATCTGGAGCTCTGATCTATTCAGTGTAGATTGAAAAAACAAACAAATCAACAAAACACCAATCCAAAACCTGACCATTTGGAGAGTGATGATCACCATAATTCTAAATCTTTAAAACAGATTTTTCCTTCCTGAACCAGTAGTATGTAGCTTTGTACTAATTTAATCATATTGATAAAAAATACATCTATAAAATCTCTAAAACCCAGAAATTTGGGGTGAACAATTTTGGCAAAATAGTAGTACTAAAAATCCTGAAGTCAGACTGAGTAAATCAATAGTTGCAGATATCTTTATACTATGTTTATAGTTTTGTGATATAAAAAATAATTAAGGAATAGTGAAAAGGATGAATCAAGCATCAAACCTGAGTAATAAACAGAGCCACCTCTTGAAAGTTAAAAAGCCCTCTTAATTTTTTTCTTGTTTTGCTGCTTTGAGTAAAGAGAATCTAAGCCATGGCAGCATCATTTCTTCTTTTGTGCCTTGCAGTCTGAACTGCAATTTTCCCTATAAAATTTTTATTAATCTTCCAATCATGCATAGACAGTTAAGATTAGGATGCATGACAGGAAAAAGTCACGCAGCCAGGGTGAAGAGAGGTCTATGTAGGATGTCAAACCTTTTAAAGGAAGTGTTTGCACTGGCCTTTTCCTGCTCTGAAGAAGGCCTGGGTTTTTTTGTCCCTCACACCAGCATAGCAAAGGCTCTTGTGCCAGCTGAGCTTGTGTAGACCTGTCTGTACTATCCAGTCAGTCCTGCGCCAATATCAGCATGGATACTTGACTTAGAGTGGCTGTATGTGGACTGTCAACCTCCCTGTCATATATGTGTTCTGCTTATGTAGTCCTGGAGCAGGTACCCTCACCATGAGCTTATGGGTATCTGCCATGCTCTTATAATGAGGAACTTGCTTGTATCTTCAGATTTTGTTTGTTTGTTATATGTGATATAGCAGATATAATGCTCAGTGCTATGGAAGCTCAGTGATTTAGCAAATAAAAGAAAAAGTGTGCACACAACATGTTACAGCTTGCAAAAATTGTCCCAACCCTATTGATTTTGGGGTCTGTAAGTTCATCAGAGTTAGCACAAGCTGATGATTTGATGCTAGGTTTTGATCATACTAAACAGGAATTCCTACTGATTTTTGCAATGACATTCTTTAGTTAAAATAATCTCATTAAATTAAGTGTGTTTTGTCTCCTTAGCCTGATTCACTAAGAACACAAAGCTGATAAAATTACTAAGGTGGCCAGAGAAGAAGTGGGAAAATAAATTGGCATCTTTAGAAAATTATATTTTTTGAAGATCTCTTAGTTCCTTCAGCAATTCTTCTTCAGCTGTGTGTGTCTCACTTGTCTGTAAGGGACCAGATTGTTCTTTGTGAAATGAACGGAGACTTTGTATCCATAAATAAATTTATCTTTTCTAATAACAGCCAAAAATCAAACAACTGTGCATTCCTTTTTCTCTCTGGGATTTTCAGGTAGGTCTCTATCTGTATTATGTACTCCCCCACTGCCCAGCCTCTTTTTCTATATAGTATTGTTCTTGTATTTTGAAGTATATTTATCTTTGTTGACAGTGTGAGAGAAATCCAAGGCACTAGAAACATCTGTTAGCTAAATTGTTTTCATTAAAGGTGTCTTGTGGGGCAGTTTTTTCTTTCTTGAATCCTTATTCTGTATCTTTCCCCTGCTGCTCAGCCCAGCTGGTATTGTTGCCTCTGATGTTTTGCTGGAAGTTGTTTAGGTATCACCCAGAGATAGCTTGTTTGCAGGGTGTTTTTTGTTAGCTTGGCTAATATTGTGTCATCTCATAGAAGGAAAAGACTGAATTATAGAAAGCCACAGAAATACATGAAAATGAGAGTCTATGACACTTTTGAAAATGGCAGCAACATGAAATGAGTTTAAAGTGTGGCACCGTAATCTGCAGAGCATTTAGATTGGAGGATATGTGCTATTTAAATGGAATTAACTCTTCTTTGTTGTCATGTCACTTCAAATATTTCTACTGCCTGTGCTTTTATTGGTAAATTATATTATCGGTTTAAGAATTTGTTGGTGACAAAAGGGAAAGCATTTTTGTCAGGAAAGCTGCTAGGGCATAAATAATGTGTGCTCTCCTTTGAACAGAGAGGAATGGCTCACAACAGCCTCGCTGCCTCGGTGGAGCAGCACAATCTGTCTGCTGCATGATGGCATTGCCGGCAGCCAAATACTCCCGTTTTTGTTTTAATGGAAGGGTTCTTTCACATTGCTGGTTTTACATGATGGGAATGCGGTTGGAAGTGCTTCCTGTTCCACTCACAAGCCCCGGGCTCTCTGTGCATTTTGGCTTCAAAAATGACAGCTGAAACCAATTAGGCAGCATTATGGGATGGCTAAGTCACATGGAGATTTATCATGACCGAGGAAGAGGAGGGAAAGAGAATGTATTGCATAGGAAGTAGAAGTGACTAATTTAATTAGAAGAGAATGACAATTGCTTTATTATTATGGAGAAGGCTGGCAAAGTAGAGCTCATTTAATGTCACTGACTGTGCCTTTGCAAGGAAACGTCCTGCCCTTTGTCTGAACATGTTTGTGTTTGATAGCAGAGTCTCTGATTTCTGAGCAAGATAGTTGAGCAAAATAGTTGTAAAGTCAAGCACTGAGCATATCTGAGGACATTTGTAGCTTGTGGTTTACTCATCTATTCATAATTAGAATTCCTTCCTCAAGGGGAGAAGGGAAGTGTCTGCACCATCAACCTTTTTTTTTTTTTCTCAGTTTGCACACTCTCCCTTTTCCGGAAGTAGGATGCAATGTATATAAACCTTGCTTCAGCTGTAAAAATATCAGCCAGAATTCTTTTCCCTTCAGCAGATGCTTATACACAGTATGCTCACAAACATAAGCACACATGTCTACTAACATAAACCTGAGTCTTGCTGAATGAAAATTACCTCTATATAATCATACATTGCCCCAAGTTTACATGAAAACCCCAGGTCATCAGTTCATTTCTTCATGTAAGTCTGGAGACAATATTTCATGAGGTAAATGAAACATTTGTTGTATTGTCACAATTGATGGCGTGGGGAAGAAGCAAGTGAAAAACATTACAGAAGGAGTCTGAGCAACTGTGCATTTTCCTTTTTTTTTTTTTTCACTATCACCCAGGCTTTATTTGGTTAATCCTTATACAACTTTCTTGATTTTTATTTAGATTATGACCAGTTATGTTGGATAAGCAACTTAATCTCTCCCTCATTTTCATGTAACTGTAGGAGTTGTGATACTTTTTTCCATCGCAGGGAGGAAAATATTTGCAATTCATTGAAGTTTGGGTCAAAAATGGGTATTGGCTGATGTGCTTCTACATTCAGTTTGGAAACAGGAGAATGGCTGAATTAGCATAGCTGAGCATGAGTTTTCTATTCCCTCTCCTAGGAAACATTGTGCAGCCTCTGGTCTAACAAGACATTGTGCCATCTACTCCAGGAAGGGTCAGGGGTTTCTTAATGGAAGTCTAGTTACATGAGATGTGCACGGAGGAAAGAGTTTGTGTTTTAACATGCTGAGGTAAACAAAAGTAACAAAAAGGCTGGACGGGGCCTTCTCAAGGAGGCGTAGCTGTGTGTGCAAGAGCCCTGAAGTCAAGCCACAGCCTTGGAGCAGTGATCTGGCACAATTTAGTGAAATAACATTATTTGAACAAAAAAGATGCCAAAGTCTGCCTCAGGTTGCCTATATTTGTTTTTAATTTCAGCCAAAATGGTCAAGATATCTTAAACCTGTATCTGGAGGACCCTTATAAATATTCAAGCCTTACAGCATGGACTTGGAATTTAGGGAATGGGTAGCCTTTGTGCTGTGAGTAGCATTTAGCTATTATTTGCAAAATTGCATGAAATTTGGTAAAGAGAGAAGCTTCAGAAAAATTTTAAGTTGTACTTAAGAACTATGTCTTTGAAGATTCTTCTTATACTCTCAAAGACTTGGCTTTAGTCTTTCACTTCAAATACTGAAGATTGATTTCCTGGAGGAAGTGTAATTGTTTCTGGGAGAGGCAGTAGTGGGAGAGGAGACCAAATTGTTCACTTAAAGCGTAACAGATTTTGCACAAAACATTGTTTTGTTACTGAGGTGGCAAAGTCAAGCTCTTCAAATTAGAGGACAGTAAGATAAACATGGCGTGTCCTTAGGTCATCCTTTGGAAGAGCCTGTTGTGCAGCTCTACAGTGGACTGCGTGGTGAAGGCATGTGGGGGTTGTTGAACTTTTCTCATTTTTTTGTGCATGTTGGAACTAGGATGGCTTCTGATGTTCTTGCCTCATTCGAAGTATTGTTTCAAGACAAGGCCGATAATAACTGCAGTGGAGAACTGGGTTCCATCCCTGCTGTATTGGGAATTGTCATCACCAGCAGATATTGCTGCCATTGTAATTCAGATAAGAAAAATTTCTGCTATTCATCATGAGATTCCCAATCTCCTTTGCAAAAGCATTGCACCTTCATAGCTGGGACTGAAGTCAGTGTTGCAGAGCAGTCAAGACAAGGCTCTCAGCCAGTAGATGATTATGATTAGATTTATTGCTAATATGTGTCTAAATATTGCCAATTCATTTTAAACTCTTGCAGGCCAGTGTGCACCAAAGTCAGTAACATCTCAGCTCTCCGTCTCTGGAATGCAAGAATCTGCAATACCAATCTGATTTTCTTAGCTGAGGACAAGTTACATTTTGAAAGTTGTCATAATGTACATTTATTGGGGAAGCAAATAAAAGGTTGGATAAACTGGTGGAATGTAAAGAGCAGGAATTAATGGGATTTTAGTTTAAGCTAAAATATACCATGTTCTGTCAGCAGGGTATTACTTTGGTGATTAATGTGTGTTGAGGATTAACAGGATGGCTGATAGAGTTGTTAAGAGCTAGCTCGAAGAAGA
>VYXB01005849.1:111561-157888 GCA_013397135.1 Pachyramphus minor | reverse complement strand
CCTTTTCTGCTCACTGTATTGAAGGCTTTAGTGAGATCAACAAAGGTTGCATAGAATTCTTTGTTCTGTCCCTGCATTTCTCTTGCAGTTGTCTTAGGACAAATACCATGTCTGTGGTACTCCTATTGGCTCTGAAACCACATTGGCTTTCAGATAGAAGTTCTTCTGCTACAGAGGGTCTGTTCAGAAGAATTCTTGCAAGGATTTTGCCAGCAATGGAGAGCAGAGTAATGCCTTGGTGGTTTGGACAATCTGATTTATCTCCTTTCTTCTTGTACAAGGTGATGATGACTGCATCGCAGAGGTCTGGTGGTAGTTCGCCCAACCCAACGTTCCCAGTAATGCACATAAATTCCTCTTTATATCTTGATGCATTTATTTTCTAGTTGAGTTTGTTTACTGTAGCTCCTATTACTGGTGGAATAAGTAGAGCAGAGGCTTGCATCTGTTGTGCCTGCATTGCCTGTTTCATCCCTGCCTTAAAAATAAATCTATTAATGAAAGCTGATTTGTTTCTTAGTTAGTGATGCTGCCTTAAAATAGCTGTAGTCTTTGAGAAAAGCATCCTCATTTTTTTCTCTCTTTTTCTTCTACTTTCAGTGCTAGAGGTAATATTGATTTGTGAGAGTAATTGGCAGAAAAACCCCCGTCTTTAACAAAATAAAAAGGCACTTGCCTGTAACCCACTGTTCCTTAATTCATGCAACACCAGCCTGAATGACAACGGGTTGTCAAACAGGCAAAAAAAGGTCTCTGTCTCTTAATCACTCTCAAAATCTTTTACTTCAGGCAACTTGGAAGGCTCCTGTAGTCTACTGTGACCAGAGGGAAATGGAACTTCCAGTTTGTTCTTATTGTATCTAATATTGCTGCACTGATTTGTTCTTCTCCCTGGGCACCTTTTCTCTTCCTAGGGCCAAAAAAGTGATAAGAAGAAATAGGCAGACCCCCTTGTTGATCTTTGCATCAGGAAACAGGAATATTCAGCCTTCTCCCAAGAGCCTTCAAGATTTCAGCTTTTACCCATCTCAATTTTGAGCCTTCCTTGCTCCTAGGAAGCAGGGCACAGCAGTTTGCTGTGCATAATGGATGGATATTTTTGAAGCAAAACCTCAACCGACTAAGCCCTACCCCCACCACAACCTTTTAAAATGTGTTTTATCACTGTTAATACTGAGTCAGGGTATGTGGCAAAGTGTGGATTCGAATTTGGTTATTAAACTTGCTAGGGCAGCCCAATAATGTCTGTAAAATATGCTTAAATTTCAGCAAAAAGCTATAATTAGTTTGTCTTAAAACTTTTTGAAAGTGGTTTAAAAGAAATGTAATTGATAGGAATTAATGAAACATAATTGGATGCTGCAACATTTCTCTGTGATAAATGCTCAAGAAGAGGTCAGTCAACTTTATAGCAACTATATAGTTAAAAAAATAATAACAACCCCCCCAAATCATATATCATAAAAATATTGTATTTATTAAGCTAAGGATTTATTGCTGGTCTCCAGTACATTGGATTGAAAATGTTGAAATACAGTGAATACTATTTGCTATTACCAGAAATCTCTGACACTTAATCACTTATGGTATTCATGTATTCCTCACTTTACTGCAGTACTATGAACATTGTCCTTAACTAATGGTTGCAGTTTTTAAAATGGAATCTGTTTTTGACAGATGAGTAATTTTGGCATCTAATGACTATTGTGAAAATTAATAATCTGAGTCAAAGCCATAGGGTAGTTGTCATCTGATGTCTTCTGTAAACATAAATATTTATCATTGAACTGATTACAGCTGAATAATCTGAAACAATCTGAAGTACAAAGGGTAGGGAAGCATCCAGAACATGGAAGGATTAGGCAGTTGCTGTGTTCATCCATATGAGGCTTTGCTGCACTTGACGTGCAGCTGCTTGAACTTTGGCAGTAGCAGAGCATTGTGTACTGGCTCTTGCTGAGCTGTAGCTCCATTTATTTTTAGTAAGATACAAACCCCTATGCTTGTTAGTAAAGCATAGTATCCAAAAAGTATGATAAAAGTGCTTTAGGTTTTAGCTAGAGTTGTGTTAATGATGTAGGCCTCTCTCGCCAGCTTCTGTTTGCTTTCCATCATGTGATAGTATAAATGTCTGTGGTGTGCACAGGACATTTGTGTTTCCCTTTTTTGTGGGAGATATACATTGGATGACATGGCCAGTCCTGCATCTGTATATGTCAAATACCTGATTATATGATGTAGGGGAAGCTGTGGTGTGAGAGCCTGTGTGTAACTAGAGGTATCTGACCAAAAAGTAGACTGCCACAGACTTGGATGCACAGGAAATGGGCAGTTAAACTGTGAGAATAAATCCAGCTGTGATGTATTTTCATGTCACTGACTCACTGGGGTTTAAGAAAAGTCTTCTACTCTGAGGTGAATACCTGCTGTGGTGGTCCTTTTAATTTTATCAGTTGTTACTGGAAGCAAATCTAACCAATTTCATTCTTTTGAAATCTATCCCTTGCCCACTGAAATTAGTGATGCTGCTGATGTGGAGCTGAATTAAAAATATATTTCAGCAGATATGCTAAGTAAGAAGCAATGCTGTTTAATGTGGTTGAGAAGTTGCTATTTTTCATTCCTCATCCAGTGAACAAGCAGGTGTGCAGCAGACAGAATAATGTTATGCCAAATTAAGGTCGTCTTTTACACATGGCATTGAGAATTGATTATTTAAATTAGACTTTTTAGTTATCAGACATTAAATATGGCATCAGCATTTCACTCTGCGTCAGTCTTGTCACTTAAAGTAATGATTTGATAATATGCACAACTGTGAATAGTAAATGCAGAATTTTTATCAGCATATTAAAATTCTTGCTAGAAGAATGTCGCTTTCATAAATGTGCTTGTAATTTACTGTCTGTATGATCCACGTGGTTCACGCGGCAAAAACCATGAAAATATTGTAGGGAGGAAGAAAACACTTTAAAATCTTTAAAACTGGTGAGGCAACAATTGCCACTCTGACCTAGTTCAGCAGGGAAATGAATTGGTGAAAGGCAGAAAAGGAGATTTAATTGAATTTATTTTTATTTTTTTCCATTCAGAAGAAAAAAACCCTGAGTCTTACAGTTATTGAACATGTGGATGACTATAACTGATCATAGGGGAGTGTCTTTATCCTCAGTTAATTAAGCATACCTTCCTCATTTCAAATGACTGTAGTAGTATCCGGAAGGAACAAAAAATGATTATAAGAGCATCAAAGGGAATGGAAGTTAGCAAATTAACACATTCCATCCCTTTCCTTTGCAGTTCTGCTGCAAACAAGTGGAAAAATCTGTATATATTCTCTTAAAGCAGTGATGTGATGTGCATTCCCAGTGGCTGTATTGTATGCATTTCTGCATCTTTGGTAAGACTCTTGTATAAAGAAGGCAGGAGCAAGTTAGAAGCCTTTATAAATGTATTTTGGAGTAAATTATATTAGAATTCTTTTGGAGGGAACTCAGTTGATTCCAGGAAGGTTAGATAGGAGAACCTTTTAGTGAGATAAAGCTTATGATCATGATAATCCTGCTGATTCAAATGGCTAATAATTTTTTATTCAGATAGGATCCTTTATTCTTAGGGATGCAAATTCATCTCAAGTCACCACTTTGTTCCTGGAATTCCTTCTTCTGACAATTTAAGCGACAGAGTCTACAAAGCTTTGACCTAAAAAATTCAGTATTTCCTCAGAACATTGTTAGAAGATGAAAGTTGGATTTTATCTCATGGTTATTATCCCGGTTGGGAAGAGGGAAAAGAATAGCAAACCAAGAGTGATAAAAAGATGGTGCTTGGTGAGCTTTTGACATGCTAGCAGAAATCACAGAGGGACATTTCTCATTGCTTCTGTGATAATATCTATTAACAGGTAGTTTTTCCTTTGGTTAATGGTTTAAAACAGGTCAATCTAAAACTCCCAAACAATCTAGTAAACCCAAATGCAACTGAGCATTGTGTTTGGTTGTGTTTATTTCCAAGGCTGTGAGGTAGTACTGGAGGGATTTATTACCTCCTTTTGCCTTTGTAAATAGCCAATAATTCACAAAAGCCTATAATATCCTCTGGATGATAGGGTGTACACTGGTTGCAAGCATGAGAAGGGATGTCCCAAGCTGGGTTTCTTTTACTGGCATTTTTGGATTTGATAGCCTATAAAGACTGAATATGAATGATTTGATTGATGCTGATCTGGGAATTCAGATGATTATGTGACACCCAGACAGTGGTGTTTGGTACTTAGAGCAAGCAGGAGCATTTGTGTTCCCAGTGGTGACTGATAATAAAGCTTCTATGGTATTGTGCATTATTTTTCAAAAGTAGCTATGCTAATGGAATGGTATGAACTTGCTAAAGGAATGACATGTTAATTCCATCTTGCTTTCAGCTTTCCCCTGAAATGATGTTAACTCCTTGTCTAGGTTAGATCAGCCCAATTTGCAGTCTTTTGCTGCAGAGAGAGCAGAACCAAGACTTATCTTCTGTAGACTTCAAAGTTCTATGTTGCTTTCTACTTTTGTATCTAGGGCCTGGTCTTTTATTGCCACATGTATTAAGGGAGCTCAAATGCAGGAAATAGGTCAGAAATCCCTCTGTGCCATCAGGGAAAGATTTAAAAACGTCCTCCACAGGCCTCATTATTCTATCCTCTTAGACAGCATCCTTCCTGTCATTGGGGTTCTCGATGCCTCAGCAGAGACTGTGGAAATGGTACATTTTCTGGAGAATCTCTCTAGGCATGTTGTGAATTTCTGCTTTTCACTTACCCCAGTATCCTTTGCCAGAAACTCTCTACCATCTTTGGGAATGGAGAGCAACTATATGGAGTCATCTGAGCACTTTATACGGTTCACTTGTACATGAATGTCCCAATTTATCATTAGACTCTTAAGAGCTTTCTGAACCAAAGTCAGAAAGTGTTAGTTCTCATCAGTCCCACCTTTTAGATGTGGTCTGGACAGCCTGTGCTGATGTCTACCTTACAGGCTCATTCAGAGGCCAACAGACAGCAAAGCATTCTGCAGCGTATGAGCCACCTTGCAGCTGTGAGATATGTGCATGTAACGGTCTAGGTTATACACTCACCCAGGCTCATGAAAACATCGGGAAAGCTGGACTGCTTATCCAGGCAGCTGCAAATCTCTCAGAAAATTTAGTAGTTTAGAACTACTAAATAGTAGTTCTATGCCTATAGTAAGGCATTTGGTCAAATATTGCATATAGCTCAGGTGGCTATCCAGCCTTTACACTTGAAAGGCGACATAGGTACTATTTAACCTTTCTGTGTAGTTGAGGGCTTTCTCTTGTAAGTTTTAAGAGCTGCTAATATTCTTTTAGTATCACAGTCTATAACCCCCAAATTAGCTTTGACATGCAGGCATTTTTCTCACTGACAATGAAAATTCTTCATTAAAATATGTTGCTCATTAAAGTGAGAGATGCATTACAGTCAGGGGAAAAAGGGTATTTTAAATGGCTATAATAAATAGCCACAAGTGTTAGATGGGTTTTTTTGTCTGAACATAAAGTGTTGGGCCTCCTAATGTTGAGCTTTGCTGAAAACCTGACTTGTAGAGACAAATCTCTGTCCTAATTTCTGACTTTTTCAACTCTCACCACAATGAGCTTTGTCATTTAGTGTTTTTAATTTAATCATCAAAAGCTCTGTTCTTACTGATAACCTACAAACTGGACAAAAGCGATATCCTAGTTTGTTTATTGCAAGTTATTTGATACTCATACAGCCTTATATATGACAATGGGAATATTAAAATTACTAACATAAAAGCTTGAAGAGCTACCAATCTGTGTTGTTTCTTGCCCTCACAACTAATCTGTTGAAATTCATATTGAATTTGCCATTGAATCCTTTTAGAGTTGTCCTCTGGTCTGCAGGGGTCCCATCCTGTGGCCCTGGGGAAATGGCAGTTCAGCTGCTCCTTCAAAACCCACTGCAGAAGCCCAAGGCTGAGGTGTCATAGTGATCAGAATTGAGTGAGGTGGAGGAAGCAGCAAGTAAGTTGAGAGTATGACCGTGATAGATGGTATGTTGATTTCAGATTGGGTACATGAGTAAGAGTTGATGGTACTTCATCTAGCATTCATTTTGATCCTTATGAAAGGATATGCAGATATTCTGGAAGGGGAATGGGTCTCTTGGAGAAGGCTTTCCTCGGGATCAGGGGAAGGAACTTGACTGTGAGAGGGCAGAAGTGTTTGTGAGGCATCAGAAACAATTCTTTCCAACTCAACTTCGGTTTTTGTGGATCTGGGAACCATTGGGAATGGAGAGTATCTCTTGGTGTTTCCTCTTCCCGATCAATCTCAAAGGGCCTCTGGCTTGCAGAATGTTCTGCTGCCAGGCATTAGGCTTGTGTTTCCACTTAAATCTCTTCACATTTAATATTGCCAAAGAACCAAGGTGAAGAGGAAAAGAGAAAGCAACAAAACAGTATCTGAGTTAACCCTGTAATGAATTCAGAGATATTTTTTTCTCTCATGATCTTCCTCTGAAGAGGTGTGAGTGAATTAATTAACTTTTGTGGAACTACATGATGAGTACAGCATGACTACAAGTTTGGAATAAAACTCCTTTCTGAAGCTGGCTTCAAGAGCAGATATTGATTCTGTTTAGCTGTGAAGTTGTTGGGCTTTTTTTTTTTTGCGCATGATGTCAAATCACTTGACTCATTGCATTAAAGCCAAATGAAAGACCACATTAAAAAATATATTTTGAATTATTATAAAGATTACAGTACTGTAAGATACCATGATAATTGAAATTTCTTTGCATATTTAAAAATAATGTTAAATACCATTGCTTTAGCCTAGCAAACTGGCTATTTTCTCTCTTTTTATTTTTAAAAAATCTTATATTGAATTAATGTAATAGAATTTAATTTATATTTTCAGGGTGTAATGGAAACCATTTCTGCTTCTTGCCCTTATTGAAATGGTTTTAATGTACCATGCATTCCATTTCAACCACAATTCAAAAAGGAATGTGCACGTTACTTATGACTTTCCTGCTATTCTTTCTTTCTATATTTTGCTCTTAAGTTTCCTCAGCACGTTGTTAGACCCAACCCCAGCAAGAAGGTGATTGATATGGCTCTTTGTGCCCTGGCTAAATAGCTAAACATAGAGTGTATTGTGTCTGCACTCAGGGAAAAATGAAATGCAATTAAATTAATTTCAACTTCAGTAACATGACATTTCTGTTTCTTTCATGTCAGGCTTTATTCTTTTCTATAATCAGATTTTGTAACCCTTTTTATAATGTCTCTTCACTTCAGTAATCACTAAATAGGATGCTTGTGTTGCAAGTTAATTAGAAATTCTTGTGTGCCTGGGTTGACTTTTCCGAAATCCTCGCTGTGGTTTCCACATCTTATGAGAGAGCATGTTTTACTCTCCACTGAGCTGTGAGGTGCGAGTTCCATATTCACTCTTGAATCCTCCATGTTTAGATTTGCAAGGGATTTTTGCGTTCCCTTTTGGAAACTGAAGTATTTCTTAAAATATTTCAGGCAATAGGAAGGGTCTGTGTATTAAGATAGGTTTTTTTCATAACTGCAAAGAAAACTTCTGGAAATTTATTCACCCTTTGTATTGACAAAATCCATGACGATTAACACAGCCTTTCACAGCAAGTGCCAGTAAGAATGCAGGACAATGATGCATGTGGGAGGTGAAAAGGGGAGGACAAAAGATCTTCATCATCCATCTCCTTGTTCATAGTTGTAAATTACAAAATACACAATAGTAATGCTTAGTTTTAGGGCTAAGCATTTGTGGAGTTCAGTGAAGGATTCAAAAAAACATGAAGAGTGAGTTAAGTTCTTATCTAAATTTACCTTAAAGACTATTGCAAGTAGGGTTCACAAGTCATCTTTAGATTCAGTGAGAGTTATTATTTCCTAATGAAAAATATGTAAGAAACTCCCATTAAAATAAACTTTGAAGGGGAAAACCTGTCATACTTACAGATTTCCTTGGGTACACAGGCATTATTGTTATGCTATTAATTTCTTCTTTGTTTTAGCTCCAGTGTCCCATCCCCCAGCCTAATCTCCCCATCCCTATCCACCCTGTACTGTTGTTTCCTATAATTAGTGAAGATACACATCTGTCTTCAGGCTACCACCTAATCTCTAAGGCCATATGGGTAAATGGAATATAATTATAATCTGGTAGACACCGAGCCTTCTGTGCATGGTTGTACTGCTCTTGTTCCTTTTTAAGCAGGCAAATTGAATCTATGATATAGTAGGACTTGGAGGCTGGATTTAGTCCTTGCAAAGTAAATATTTTTCAGATGAGAATTTCATTGTGTTAAATTTGGGTGGGAATTGCACCAGTTTGGGAGGAATTTGACAAAATGTTACTGCAATATGCAAGCACCCTGCATATTGTGAAGAAATCTCCTGTGGTTATATGCAAAATATTAACAGAGGTCATTTTTTGTCCCCCTCTTTTTCAGTTATTTTTATTTCAGTTGCTGCGAGGACTGTCTTACATCCACCAGCGTTACATTTTGCACAGGGACCTGAAACCACAGAATCTTCTGATCAGTGACACGGGGGAGTTAAAGCTGGCAGACTTTGGTAGGCAAGCAGTTAATTACAAGTCTCTTATAATGTTGTAGGAATGTCAGACAGATGGTTCCATTGATTTCTCTTCCCCCCACCCTATTCCTTAGACACACCTTCTTCATTGTAGATAATTGCACATTTTTCTCCTGAGTGAAGAAATTGATTATGGTCAACAAAATGCTTGATTAAAAGGGAGCAAGTGAAAAACAAATACATACTTCAGTTCTCTCAAGGAAGATAATGCTGAAAGTATTTGCATTTTATTTATCATGAGACCTCTGAATTAGAATTGAAAGCCTTTAAAAAGAAAAGAAAAAAAATAGAGACCTGAGGAAATACAGGCTATATGAAGGGCACAATCACTTTATGGAAGCAACTCTAGGGTTGTGGAGATCTATATTAACTTTCATTAGATGGTTGTTGAAAGAGACTGAAGGACACAGGAGTGAGTGTTGTGAGTGTTCCTTCCAAAGAATAAAGTACACAGGATCACCTGGACTGCTTTCAGTATCCATTAGTCCGTCACGGGGAAGCCTTATGTGGAGTTTAAAGTCAGGATGAAATGTTAGCTTTTTGCCTATTTTTAATTTTTTGAGCCATTTTCTAGTGGCTACACCAGGGCAAGTACTCTTTCCTCTGAAAACCGTTGGGAATGCAGATGTGGAAAATGGCAATATTTTTCTTTAGTGGTTTTTATAAAATGTTGTAGGAATTTCTTTCTTTCCTGTAGGTCAGCTTCTCAGTTACTGATTCCAGCAGAGCTTCTGAAGTAAGATGAAAATGTGACCTATTGGCTTTTTAAAAATGTCTTTTATTTTTATGACTGCTATCCACATCACGCTTCACATTTCATGCAGCATCAGTAATGAGGAAACTTACGTGCTAATTGGCAATTTCACTGTTAATGTAGTAATGGCTTTTTGTCTTTTAATTAGCATTACTGCAATTAACAGCTCAGTGTTTATATGAGATACTGGAGAAGGGAATAGGACTTCAGGTGGACACAGTCCACAGGAACTTCATTGGCCTATGGATTGTAAGGTAGTTAGAGAAATAGTATTAGAGGCAATTATTATCTGGTTTTACATACCATTTTCTGTTGCCATTTTTCAAAACTTGCTGTTTGTAAAAATACGTTCTTAAAAAATGCATCCCTGCATGTTGCATTTTACTATGAGTTTTCATCTCTTAAGTAGATGAAACAGGTGAATCATTAAGTGTTCCTGTAGTGAAATATGAGATTGTCCTCTGTTAAAAGTGCTGTGCTGTTTGATAGTAAGAGTTTCATTGCATCATTTAAATGTGTAAAACACTATGAGCTAATCTAATTTTAAGTATCCCCATATTATAAGTCTTTCAGGAAATTATAATTATGATTCTCTGACTTTTGTGGATGCTGAAAACCATGTAAAAGATCTCACAAACTCTTTTGTATGTAAAATGTTTCCTACGATGTTGGGGTGGGTTGCTGAAGCTCTGTAGCTTGTGTGGCTGGGGAGAGGGAGGCTGCATACTTTTCAGCTGCTTAAGAAAAAAGAAAAAAAAAAAATCTTTCACCAGCACTATTAAATGCATTGCTGGGGGTGTGAACTGATCAATGAAATGTCCGACTCAAACATAAGTTGACCTGCCTTTTATTGTATTGCCTGATGTTGCCATAGAGCAGAGGAAAGCATGGGATGCTTGTTTGTGTCCTTCTGTAGTGGGAAATGTAAGTATCAGTTCTGATGAAATTATTGCCTCATTGTTGGCACCAGGCTAAATATCCCAGTAATGACATCAAAGACAGGCTTTTCACAGCTTCATCTTGGTAGGAATTTAAGGTTACCATTATGAATTATTTTGATAGATTATAAGTACAACCAAAATGAAATGCACAGGTGTAAACACATGAATGTGTAATATTGTGCAGAGGATACTTTTTCTCTTGTAAGTTTGTTTTGACCTAACAGAAACATCGGCATAATCTACTCTTATACACAGAGAGAAGACTATATATTACCTTTTTTTTTTTTTAAAGCTAGATTTTCTTTCATGGCTCATGACCTCGTAAAATTGAAAACCAGATGGGTTAGACTTCTCTTCTGAGAACCAGGATGAAAAATTAGAAGTGATGAGGTTAAAGTCTGAAGGGTCATGACCTCTTTCACTAGAAACATGAGAAATGAGAGCACACTCGTGTGCTGTCTCTGTGCCTCCCTGTGCATATTTACTTATTTAAATGCTGTATTATTATAGCTCGTCTTCTACATTCCCATTATGAAAGACTTTTCTTAAACAAGATGTAAAATACAGTCCTGTTTCTCTTTAAGTTTTTCTGCCACAAATGACTAATTTGCAATAATGTGCTTGGAAAGGAAGTCGGCTTACATTGTGTATTTGATTAATTACATGAAGAGCAGTATGGAAATTAGAAAGATGGTTGCTTTGCTTTCAAATGCACTCAAGGTAGGAGAAAACCTACCAAGAAATCAGTTTCTGACAGAAATAGGATTGACTTTGCTAGCACAATAAATATAACATCCTAGAGCAAAGGCCTTTTAGTCTCTAAGGACAAGACCTTCAGATTTTGGTTTCATAAGTTTACAAAAAAATCAACATCATGTCTGAAGTTTTTCATTTGGCGTCAGGCTTATTTAATCTCTTCACTGTAGGATATCAAATACTTAAAAGCAGGCTGTAGTGGATCATAGTTCTTGAATAAACAAGGTAAAAGAAAGGCTATTCATGTCTGCCAGTGCATTGCACTGTGGCTGAAGTGGAATCTTTGAATAACTGTGGGCATGTGTTTTTCTATAGCAGGGCTCCCAGACACAGATACTCCACTGTGTGGGAGTGTCTTTGTTCAGACGAACAGCAGTTTGCTTTTCTGTTCATTGTGCTCTAGCTGCTAGGAAATGAACATTTATGAGAAGTCTCAGCGGTCAAATGAAAGGGAGAACAGAATATAGAGGCTTTATCAAATTAAAAATGGATGAGCTATAAAAAATTGTTTTCTTGAGAAGATATAATAGGGGAGACTACATCTTGAATAATTGTTGCTATGAAAAATAGTCCTTGAACGCCATACCTGCATTCTTTTTTCAATTTAGTTAAGATTCCAGAGGAAATTAAAGTATATGAGGAATTCTCCCTATGAAATGAAGTGTAAGAATTATTTTTGGTCCTGTGGTGTGAATTTATCAGTCTACTGGTTTATAACCCCCCACATTTATGTCTTCAGTAGAAATAAAGTATTTTAGACCTTAAATGAGTAACACCCTAAGCAATTTGCCTCACTCTTCAAAAGGAAGACCAGTTATCCTCAGGGTCACCATCCCCCTGAGCTGATAGATAAGGACAGCGGGCAGAATAGATCCCCTGAGACCCAGGAGGAAGTAGTTAGTGACCTGCTGTGCCATTTAGACACTCACAATCTGGGGGTCCAGATGGTATTCACACAAGGGTACTGAGGGAGCTGTAAGAAGAGCCCATCAAGCCACTCTCCATCATTTATCATCCATCCTGGTTAACTGGGAAGGTCCCAGGTGACTGGACAGCGTGATATCCATCTACAACAAGTGTTGGAAGGAGGATCAAGGGAACTACAGGCCTGTCAGTCTGACCTTGGTTCCAGGGAAAGTTTTGGAACAGAGTATCTTGAGTGCGATCACCTGGCATGTTCCGGACTACCTGGGGATCAGGCCTACCCAGCACGTGTTTAGGAAAGCCAGGTCCTGCTTGACCAATCTGATCTCCTTTTATGACCAGATAACCTGCCTGGTGGATGAGGGAAAGCTGTGGATGTGTGTACTTGGACTTATTAAAGCCTTTCATACTGCTTCTTACAGCATTTTCTTGGAGAAGCTGGCAGCCCATGGCTTGGACAGATGCACTCTTAGCTGGGTTAAAAACTGTCTGGATGTCTGGGCCCAGACAGTGGTGTCCATTTACTAGTAGGGTTTCCCTAGGCCCATTATTGGGGCCAGTCCTATTTAATATCTTTATGGGTGATCTGGATGAGGGGATCAATGGCACCCTCAGTCAGAGTGCAGACAACACCAAGTTGGGTGGGACTTTTGACCTGGTGGAGGCTAGGAAGGCTCTGCAGAGGGATCTGGACAGGCTGGATCAATGGGCTGAGGCCAACTGTATGATGTTTGAGAAGACCATATGCCTAGTCCTGCACTTGGGTCACAACAACCCCATGCAGTACTACAGGCTTGGGAATGAGTGGCTGGAATGTAGCCCAGTGGAAAAGAGCTTGGGGGAGCTCTGGTCAACAGCCAGCTGAATGTGAATCAGCAGTGTGCCCAGGTGGTCAAAAAGGCTAATAGCATCTTGGCCAGCAGGACTAGGACAATGATTGTGCCTCCATACTCAGCGCTGGTGAGGCCATGCCTTGCATACTGTATCCAGTTTTTGGCCTCTCACTCCAAGAAAGACATTGAGGAACTCGAGCATGTCCAGAGAAGGGTGACAAAGCTGGTGAAGGGTCTAGAGAGTAAGTCATGTGAGAAGCTGCTGAGGGGACTGGGATTGTTTAACTTGGAGGCTGAAGGGGGACCTTACTGCTTTCTACAGCTACCTGAAAGGAGGTTGTAACCAAGTGGGGGTCATCCTCTTCTTCCACGCAGCTAACAACAGGACAAGAGGAAATGGTCTCAGTCTGTACCAGGGAAGGTTCAAGTTGGGCATAAGGAAGAATTTCTTCACTGAAAGGATGGTTGAGCATTCTAACAACCCATAAGGAAGAGTGGTGGAGTCACCATTCCTGGAAGTGTTCAAGAAATGACTGGACGTGGCAGTGCTGGGGTTTAGTTGGCATGATGTTGTTCCATTAAAGGTTGGACTTGATGATCTTGGAGGTCTTTTCCAACCTTAATGATTCTATGATTCCACTGCAAACTTAAATGAAATGGGAGCCGTGCATTTGATGCTAGTTACCACACAGACTGGGTTGCGTAGCTGTTCCTTAGCCTTTAGTTAGTAATTTTTCTGCACTCCATGCAGTTGCATTTTTTTGGCCTTTGGATGTGTATTGACTTTAAAAAAAGAAATAGTTGAGCCTTTGTTTAAAAGGCCATTAAGCAGTTTTAAAAGCAAGATATTTTTCTAAAGATAAGTGCATTTATCTTAAGTAGTGTCAAATGGCTGTATGGCAATGGATAGGAGCACTAACTCAAAGAATGTGCATGAAGGATATATTTTTTTTTTCAAGAGTTAGTTGTAATCAATCTAAGCAAAATAGTTATCTAAGCAAATATGTGATTCATGTTTATACTAAACATTTTACAACCAGTGCTCCCCTATTTTCAAAATGTCGCTTTAACCTCTAAGAAATACATACCAAAGACTGTAGGAGCAAATACAGGTGAAAGGACCAGAGGAACAGACAAGCTCTGCCAGGCATATTATCTTTGATTGTACATGAGGGTGCTTTCTCAGTGGCCGCAGGCAGAACAGTCGGAGGTGTGGGAAGGGTTTAGAATGTGGTGCAAGGAGTTCTGTGAGGAGATTAAAGCATCTGGGAGAGAAATGTGCTAAGGTAGGGGAGAAAGTTGGCGGGGTGTTGGGGAGGCAAAGGTAAGATGCTGAACATGCTGGAAGAGCACGGTGGAGTAAAGCTGTGGAAAATGTAGGCTCCATGCTATGCAGGGCAGGTGATGTCACAGAAGACTCTGATAAGGCTGAGATGCCTTCCTTGTCTTGGTCTCCATGAATAAGATCTCATGGGCCTTTGTTCTCAGAGACGTGATTCAGGGAGGAAGGGAAGAGTGGAAAATAACTGAACTGGGGATTTCTGAGAACTCTTGACTTTTGAACCTGAGTTCATTGAATTATAGAGTTCACTGAGTTGGAGGGGACCCACAAGTATTACAGAATCCAACTCCTGGCCCTGCAGAGGACAAAATCCAGGAATCACACCATGTGACAGAGAGTACTGGGAAATCTGACATATCCTTTTCAGGCTTCTCTCTATCATCTTTGAGAGACTGTAGATTGAGGGAGGTCTCCAATAACTAAAGAAAAGTTAATGTTGCACCCAGTTTCAAGAAGGGCAAGGGGTTGGTCAGGAAGGACTGGAGGTTGGTCAACTGCTATCGCTGAGAAAATAATGGAGCGAGGCAGCTTGAAAGTAATTTCTGTACATGTGAAGAAAGTGTTTGCGGTTTTAGTCAAGGTAAATCATGTTTGATCCATAGGATTGCCTTCTGTAATGAAATGACTAGCTCTGCAGTCTCCCAGTACCTAAAGAGTTGGTTACTATGAGGGTGGTGATGCATAGATGAAGGTGCTCTTTACTAAGGTTTATAGAGGGAGAATGAGGGATAATGGTCATAAGCAGAATGAGAACTGGGTATAAGGATTGAAATGTTCAATATAAGAGTACTTCAGCATTGGAACAGCCCAGAGATGTGAAATCTCGGTTTGCTTCACTGACTGGACTAAGCCTTGACCAATCAGGCAGGGTGAAACAGGCAAATTTTCCCTCTTGTGTGGTTCTGTGGCTCAGTAAATACCATGCTTGTTTTGTTTTGTTTTGTTTTTTAATGATTGGGTATTGTCATTTAGCTATTATATATGCTGATATAAATCAAGATTGGCTAATCAGTTATGTTTGCATGCTTAATAAACTTCAGCACCAAGCCCCTAAGCAGCTGATGATATTCAGGTAGGAGGTGCATCCCACAGCCAGTGTGGGATTTTACAGGAAGGATTTACTCTTTTTGTGCCTTGTTCTTTCTTCTCTGTTCTGTAACAGCCACTAACAACCTAATATTCTGACTCTTCCAGGGACAATGTAGACCTTTAATCTGATGATATATGGTTACTTCTACATATTCTTTAGTTAGAATAATTTTTTGTTTTCTGGGTTGACAAATTCCTAGTTCTACTTGTTATTAGATATTTTCAGATAAAAAATTTTTGTAGCTTCCACATTTTGATGCACTGAGAAAGTCATCAGGGCATGTGGGTCAAGAGCAAAACATTTAGGCTTGAATAGCATGTGAGGCAGTAAAAGCTCTTCTGAGGCTGTGAGAGAAACTGGCCAAGTTGCTAGTAGGGCCCTTGACCTGCTTTATCTGTGAGCTGATCAACCTGCTGCTGGGGTTTGTTTTTCAGGGGATTGCTTGTTTGTGAATCTTCCCTGCAGCTGTCTCTCATCTTCATCTTTTATGTTAGGCCTGCAGTGGAAGTGAACTTCATGAGGTGGGTGGATGAGAAATTTGAAGACTTGTTTGGTCTCTGTTTTGGATTGTGCAGTTATTGTAATTGCAACGAACTTCTGTGTAATCATATATTTTAATTGGGACGCCATTCTTTTTAGTATGTTTACTGACTTTTTCTCTGTGCCATGGCTGTAAGACACTGTGTGTAAACTGTGCAGACACCTGAGAAACAGAAGTGCAAAGTATGATTTCAAAGTATGGAACAGCAGGTCTAGAATTGCTAGCCTGGAAATAGTTTGCAAGAATAGGAAAACTTGAAGATTGATGATTTTAAAATATTTTTTTAAGACTTGAATATATGTTTCCCCTCCCACCCACTCCCTGCCGCAGGTTTTGTTAGTTTTAGTACTTTTGAAAATAATCTTTAAACTGTGGTAACACTACAACAAATTCTAGTGTTGCAAAGTGACTGAGAAAGAGCATCAGGAACTTAGTACTTTAATGCTTTACTGCTTGTTCCTGCAGTAAGAGAGTTGCTCTTTCTCATCTGTAGGAGCAAGCTTTGGAGAGAAAAAACAGCATGACAATTTTCATGAAAATGTCTTTCATTTACTCTTTCAAATAACACTGACCCTGAGGCTTTTCCTGACAGCTTTTGGTTGTCTTTGGGGATCTCTTTGGATGAGTAAGGAGCTGCAGGAGGTCTGCATTATGGTGGAAGCCCTGCCTTAAGCTTTTGGAGTTTTGTTAATATAAAGCCCTGTGATGTACTAAAAGAAAGAATGAAGTAAGTGTGATTCAACCATTCATCCTTCTAGATACACAGGGTGATTAAAAATAGATAGCAGGAGCAAGGAGACTTGGGGATTATAATAAAGGGAATTATCCTCAATGGAGTTGCAGTCTAAAACTGAGTATCAGAGAGGATGTTTCCATGTATTTCCATATAGATTTTTCTGTGGGGACCATGTCAGGGGTATGTCATGAGGGAGAAAGTTATTGCGGCATAGTTTACTGTTATAATTATTAAAGCTATGTTGACAACTTGAAAAAAATTAGTTCCTTTTTTTTCGCAGTAAGAATCCCATAAGGAATTTCTTTATAATGTACTGTATAAAATTCATGTGAAAGGTTGGATAGCATAAAAGATTGCTTGCATGGATAACTGCTATGTGTTTCATGTGTAAATATTCCACAGAGTATCAGTTCTTGAAGATGCTGATATAAGGAGTTGCCACAGTGCCTGAAGAGCTGATATTATATATTGTCAGGGAAGCTCGATGAAATTGTTTTCAAAACTCCTCTGAGAGCATCTCTAGTTATGTAGGCTGGCTGCCTCTGGTTGCCAGGCTTCAAGTGAGCCTGAGACAAAGCAGGCCATGAGGCTGCAGCCACCTGGCATTTGGAGTGAGCTGTAGGAGTAGCCTGGGTGACCCCTGAGGCACCTGGCCCACCGTAGCTCCTGCCCTCCACAGCATCCCTTCTGCAGGGACTGTGGAAATGGTGGCAGCTATCTGGGTATTTGTTATCAGAGGCTGCTGCTGGTAAAGAGAACCACTTTACCCCAAACATAGGTCAACAGACACCTCTAACACCCTGCCTGAATTGAACAGGATAAAAATAAAGACTGCTGTTACCCCTGGTACAGCTTTTCCCCTCTGATAACGGTCTTTGAAATCTGAAAAATTGGTTCTTGTGACCCCAGGAAGGACAGTGATGGACTTCTTGGCAGGCTCTGTTTGTGTTAAATATCAAGAAATAGAGATGACTTCAGTGACAATGTTGTAAATTGAAAAAACAGAAAGTGGAAACCTGGAAAGTGAAACCCAAATTGCCCAAATCTGAGTCAGCTTGGATTTATAAACACAGCTATTTCTGTAATTAAAGTGGGAGCTTATAATGATGTTCATGGTGGCAGTTGGACTGGGGGCCTGGAGCAGCAGAACAGAATCTGTATTTGTGCTGGTGAGGCTTTGAATGCTTGTTACTGAGTTAGTGAAAAAAGCCCTTGCTATCCATGTTGCTCTCTAGATCCAGGGAAAGTGAGGCCAGAACTTAGGAGCAGAGCTGATAGGCAGCTATCAGCTACCTATTTGAAGGTAGGACCTTCAAATCTTTTCTCACGGATGGAAGATTAAAGTTATAGGCTGCAAAAGCTGTGGTTACTGTGGACCCAAAGACCTGTAGCAGGCTTCCATTATTTATTTTGCTTTCCCATGTTGATAGTCTTTTCCTCCCCCCCAGGAACTTCTTTCTCAGTTTCTAATGGTATAGCCAGCTGCTGTCACGGAGTAGCTAAAGCTTCTTTCTTCTGCTTTCCTCCCAGGAACAAGGACTTCATGTGTTGTGCTTGTGACCTTCTCTTATCATGCCCAGATCTGTGGTAAAGAGGGGAGAGGAGATGTATAAGTGGCAGAAAATTTCAAACAACAGCAGTGCAAAGGGGTAGATCTGATTTTTGGCCTTTTGGGCTAAAGAATTGTTTTAGAGGTGGAGATGCAAGAAAATGTGTGATCTAGTGCTGTTTCAGATACTCATGCCTGTTTATATCTGTTTGGTTTGTCATTCCCATCATGGATCTCCATCTAAATTGCTTCATAGGTCTGATGGTTTTATTGAGGTATCAGTTAAATCTAAATTAAAAAATTACAATTATGAGAGCCAACACAGGAAGAATATCTTATGAACAGTAGTTTGGTTTCATAGTCTATGGAGAAAGAGTAAATTTGAGACGTTTACTATCCGGAGACAGCAATTTGCAAAAGCTGTGAG
The DNA here is from genome assembly GCA_013397135.1 of Pachyramphus minor. Lineage (NCBI taxonomy): Eukaryota > Metazoa > Chordata > Aves > Passeriformes > Tyrannidae > Pachyramphus > Pachyramphus minor. The sequence continues at coordinate 139,335 of VYXB01005849.1, read as the reverse complement.
GTTCTGTTTTCAGTTAAGACTTTGTCTTCTCTCTGCTAGTAGTAAATACAAAGCAGAGCCACACACTGAATTTTTGTCCATGTTGGTCTTCACTGATTGCTTTTTAACAATTGAAATTAAAATTCTTTAAACATACCATACCAGTCTTTTCAGCTATTACTAAAGTAGATGCTGTAACTTAAGTTCCTCACACTGAGAAGCACTGTGTAGGATTATTGACTGAAAGGAATTAGTTTTTTTAAAAAAGCATGAAGGAGCTGGAAATTGGTGTGATTCACTAAATGTGTCCCCTGTTAAATGCATCTCAGATTACTTCGGGTTCAATCCAGTTTTCCACTGTTACAAGTTAGAGTTATATTGAGCCTTTAAATAGGAGGAAAGCATCTTAATCATCCATTAAGGGCAATAAAAAAAGTTGGTTATGACACAACTAAAACAACTGTGACGAAAAATCTGTTTCAGTGTGTTGTACTTAAGAAGAACATGGGATTTAGATGTCATCTGTACTGCATCTAGGTTAGTGCTGACTGTGTTATTACAAGAATAATGATTTTTTTTTTTCTTGTATTCCCCGCCTAAGTGTCAACCAGGCTCTTATGTGACAGTTGCACAAAGGACATGAAGATCTGCTGTCTGTACAGGAGAGATCCATCCATCCAAATGAATCTGTAGATGTATTTAAAACAAACATTGTTTTAATTGGAAGAAAAAAGCCTTGTTCAGTCATGTGATGGTGTTCTATCAGTTTTATATGAGAATTATTTCTTCCTACATATCTTGCTTCTGTCATAACCTTAGTCCATATCCTTTTGATTTATATTGATGAAATACCCTGTATTTAAAATATCAAACTTTCTTTAAAATTTTATTGTTCTGAAGCTTCTTTACTTGTTTCTGATACAACAGTTGCAGGGAAAAAAGTACTACAGGGAAAAGTACTACTCATGGTAAAGCTTTTGAGTATAGGCATCCAGGTAGCTCCCATAGTACTCTCCCTCTTTGCTTTCTTGCTCTGATGATGATTATGCTTAATGTTTCCTTATTTAAGAGAACATACTGTATTATATAGTGATAAAATTATGCCAAATTTTAAAATAATTTTAATGCCATTAGTGTGTTAATACTTATGCATATTTATTTTACACAGGAAATAATCAGCTATGTAGATATTAAAGGTTAACTGGAAAAGGTGTGGATTAAAGAAGAAAGAATTTGTCATCAGTCAGAACAAAAATATTGATATGCAAAGAAAAAGATTAATGTGAGCCGAACTGGCAGTTCATTAAGAGAAATGTGCCATTTAACACCATCTGAAATAATACCATAATTGAGATTGCATTTTAAAGAAGCGATGGCTCTGTAATTTATAACATCATTTGTTTTGCCCCAGACAGTTTAAAACCTTACCTTTCTGTAACACAGTTACTTTTTATCTAGGTAATTTTTAATAATTTATGCATTAATTTTTTCATTCTTCTGAAAGATACAGTACTGGTTATATTAATATATTCATAGATGCACCATTTGTCCTGCTGTAAATGAAAATCATGCTTGCAGGTCTACCTACATTAAGATGAAAGTTGCCCCTGCATCAATTGGCCTTAATGATAGCCAGAAGACATCAGGCAGTTCTTGTCTTAGCAATGCTTAATACTTCTCCAGTGATTTCCATTTCCAAAAACTATACAGGTAAATGATAACTCCAGGTAGCTACCCTTATGTATGTTCCAAATAACTAAACTTTGCTTGACCTCTCATTCTTATAATTTGAAAAACCCAAATATTTAACAANAAAGTTGCCCCTGCATCAATTGGCTTAATGATAACCAGGAGACATGAGGCAGTTCTTGTCTTAGCAATACTGATAAGTGGGAAAAAGTTGAGAAAAACCCAACCCCGTTAACAAACTGATAAGTGAGAGATTAGGAATCAGCAGCTTTTTGTCTGGGTGATGTGGGAACATTAACAACAGCTTTGCATGGGGAGAAAATGGTGCTGAGTGACTTGAGTTACACGGTAGGGAGAATGGCTGGTAAGTTCTTCACCTTGTTGAAGATCCTCAAGCTCTTCTCCAAGGACAGTTCAGCTTTTACCACCTTTGGGTTTTGTGGCTTATAATATGTCAGATCACACAGCAATTTTTTGGTGTGATCATTTGAAATAAAGTAGAAGAAGATTTTCAGGTGTAATCTCTTTCATTCCCACCCACAGCCATGAACATATTCATATCCTTCTTATTGCAGTAAATTTTAAGTCACTCGGACACCAAATTTATTTGATCTTTTGACTATATTTGCTTCTGAGGATATTTCATTGCAATTGTTTTAAGTTAGTTCTGTACTCTTCAAGCCACTTGAAATTTGTTTCCACATTGAACTGTCTATAGACCTTAGAAAAAAACTACCTAAATAAAAAAAATAAAAAAGGTGTGGGTGGAGGAGGGAGAGGAATACGAAAAAAGGCAACAGATCACTGAAATGTACTTCATAAACATGAAGTACTTTAAGTACATTATGTACTTTCATAAAAAAAAAATAAATGCCTAATGTTAAGTTCTTGAAATTTGGCAGTTCTTTGCCCATTCTGTCTTACAGTTCTCAGTATGATCACCAGCTTTGCTACACAGGTTGCAGAATGTGATACTAAATGAGGCATGCTTACGTGTACTTGCAATTTGCTCATATGTACAAAATTGAAATAGTAAATGATTTAAATAAAAAATGGAATTAATAGTATGACAGTAGTATTTTGTTGGAGGTCAAAATACTATTAGGAACCCTTTGCTTCCAATCTACAAGTATTTTTTATTGAGTATTGCATTCAGAAGTACATCCATCATCTTTAAGTGAAATGAAAAAACAGAGAAAAGAATGGTGGTGGTTTCATTACTAACTGGTGGGTTGATGCCACCTGGATGCCAGGTGCCCATCCAGTCACCCCTTCCCAGTCGGCCACAGGTGAGAGTAAGATGGAAAACAACTCGTCGGTACGGATAAGGCAGTTTATTAAAGCAGAAGCCAGGTGAAAGCTTCCATGCCCAAAAGTGAAGTGAAAGATAACACGGTTTATTCTCTACTTCCCAGCAGCAGGAATGGGCGGCCACTCCCAAGCAGCAGGGCTTCAGCACGTGTAATGGTTCCTCAGCAGGCAGCCATTGGAGACAAGGAATGCCCTCCTTCCTGCTCCTTGTCTAAGCTTTTATATCTGAGCCAATGTCAAGTGGTCTGGAATACCCCTTTGGTCAGTTTGGGTCAGCTGGCCTACTTGGGTCCTCTCCCAGGATCTTGCCCTTGATTGAGGAAGGAATGTTACAGTGTTGGTGCTGTGCTCAACAGCAACCAAAACACCAGTGTCTTATCAACCAATGCAAAGCACAGCACTGTGAGGGCTACTATGGGGAAATGAACTCCATCTCAGCCAGACCCAATACATTAACGAATTTTCACTTGTTGTATTTGTTAGAATATAGGGTTCTGCAGTTCCACTGACTTTGTAAGCTTACATCTGTACGTAATGGACTAGATTTGGTTGTATAGCTCTAGTTTTAGCATTGTGGCAGTGGTATTTTAGTGTTCATTATCACTTTAGAGAAAGATGCTGCATTGGGAGCATCTGCTTTTTAACTACGTATTTCCAGAATCATACTGTTAAGGAACAGCCTTAATGCCCTTCTAATGTAACTTTTTAAAAAATGAAATTTTCTGCTTTTGTTTCTTCTTTTTCTTGGACAAAATTGTATTAAGAACTGATTAGGTGACTCTGCAGGATTATAGATGCCTGATTACTGATGCAAAATCAAATAATCATTTAGACCTAAGCATATTGGAATGTCTCTCACATTAAACTTTTTTTCTATGATATGTGATTCAGCTAATTTAGGATGACATATACATTAAATGAGTTTTAAGGAGCGATTCAATTGAACAGATGAATCTGATACTCCAGAGATTTCTGTCATTAGATCTTACTTTATAATATTGCTTTACAAAAGCAACAGTACTTATATAGGTTTTCTTAATGACTTCTCTCTTGAAAGCGAAGTGAAAACAATTTTAAACATTAGTGAAATCTTTAAGTTTCCTGTGGTTATTTTGTTCTTCAATGTATTTCAAAAAGTTTTTAAATAATTGAGATTTATTTTTTTTTTTTAGTTTTGTTAGTTTTACACCTATGCCTGTTTTCAGATAATTTTTCTCTTACTTAAACCAGTGCAGTCAGATGTAGTTGTAGATGCTGTGGGTGTTACCTGGTATGTGAATGTGTATACTAATGTGATATCACATGCAAAACATACTGGAGTTCTTTGGCAGAACTCCAAGACAGTTTTTTACCCACTAAGGAGCTACTTAAGAGCATAACATTGTAGCAATGACAAAAATCAGCTGAATATTTGTCTTATCTATGAATAGTCTGGCTCAGGTACTGGCAGCAGCGATCACTACAGAACTGTTTGTGCCAGGCAGGGCAGCTCTGGTTTGTAAGCAAGGCTGGATGGTGGAACCAATGCAGCTGCATTCTGCAGTGTAGAAATGTGTGCTCAGATGACGCCGTAGCTGGAAAAGGAGACAGCTCAACTCCACTTGCATTGGCTGTGCAGTACAGGGGCCACTAGCTGTAGAGTTGTGCCATTTATACGTAAGTCAGGCCTTGTACTGTAAGGATTGATGGTTTCAGTACCCATGTGGAGACAGTTTTTCCAATTCACAAATTCCGTTCCTGGGAGGTAATGTCAAATAGCAGTGTTGTTGGACTTATAAATAAAATAGTTGTTAGATCTACTTTTCAAAAGTACTGTTTGTCTATAAATGTTAGTGTTATTCAAATACTTGTTTCTCCATGTAGCTCTATTCTTCTTAAACTACTTACCCTAAAAAAAAAATAAAATTGTTTAAATAAGTTTGCACTTACTTGATTAGGCTTTTAGTAGCTGACCATAACTTGAGTTATTCTCTTCATCATAGTTCTCCAAATATTTTACCTCTAGATAGGAAATGATGGATCAGCAAAATTGTAGTATCCCCCTGGGCCAAATCACTCCATAGAGTAACATCCCAGTGGCCGTGCTACTATTGTTACCTTTCTTGAGCACTGCATGGATTCACTGCACTGAGTTGTGGAACCCTTCAATAGGTAGAGAGGGCTGAATGTGCATCACCTTGCCACTGCCAGTGTTGTGTGGTCAGTTAAGAAACAAAAATACTTGAGTGTAAACAACAGGGATTAGATGTTTAAATATAAAACTGCTGATGAAACTTTACCTTTGTGTGTCTATTTGCATGACTGTGAATCATTACAGTAGCACCAAATTGTCCCTGTTAGTTCTTCAGCTGTCAAATTTAATACATCATGAATCCAGAAGGATTTACATGGTACTGCGGCCCCATATATTATTGACTTGAATCTGGTATGTGTTCAGTCCTCTTTGCACCCAAATAGAGGGGGTGGCAGTTTGTCTACATGTTGATTTTTTAAGAAAGATAAGTCCTGAAGAACACAGAGCAAGCATATTTATTTCTTTACTGATATGTTGTATTTAACCTGTCTCATGCAATAGATCAAGTACCTACTGCACTTTTATTAAATGGTAAATTGTAAAGGTACCAGTTGATAAGGGTTGGTTCATTTTTACTTGAACCCCCCGATGTAGTCATCCAGAAATGACTCTTGCAGTGCTGCTTTTAGTTGTGCAGGTAGGGATCATGGTAAATTGTTGGCTTCTTACACAATAACCTGGCGTAAGTTGGTAACTTCTGTGATCAGTGCTTGATGATACTTCACCAAATTGGACATCCATAGCTCTCAATTTGTCTCTATACAACACTTTTCTCCTGCATCACTTTCTTTTCCTTCTCTGTGTTCCTTTGATTTTTTTAGGGGAAAATCCTAATGCAGCGAAACATCTATACTTCAATACTGTGTGAAAGTGTTACCTTTCTTGCCTTCAGCAAGTTCATTGCTTATGTCTTTAAAGTCCACATATAAATTATTTTATTATTATTACTCAAGTAATTGTTCAGTGCTGATTGGGCTCATTCATTCATATATGCTTCCCAGTTTTCTCTTTTTTTCTCAAGGAATATTAAAATATCCTAAGATGCATTAGCTCTCATTTTCAGTGACAAATTATTTTCTGTCTGTTTGTCCTTTCTAGAACTTCTTCTTTGCACTCTGCAGATCTTCCCAATTTAAAACCATTTGCTCAGTCATTGTTAACTCTTTGCCTAATAAGTTCACTGTGGAATGAGTAATGTTGACATTTTCGCTTACAGCCTTATGAGCAAAGTTGTGTGTTCCTGCTGGGATGTTTTTAGGAGTTGAGGGCATCACCTTCTTGCAGATTTTTTGTGAAACAACAAATTGTTAAGTAAAAATTCAGAATCTGAAAGCAAGATTTAAATAAATCAGCTGTTAAGGCTATTGTGGGCATGTATACCATGTCCATAATGAATCCAGGTCTTTTCTGTAGTGTCGAAGGTCCTGTTAGCTTTTGCATCTATGTGAATGTTCACAATGTCATACAGTTTGTTTTCCTTTTTTTTTTTTTTTCCTGCCTGCACTGTTATTTTTCTGCTTCTAGTCTAGCAGAAGCAGTTTGAATGTATTCATCTTGACCCAGAAGGCCATGGGAATAGATACATTTCTTGGTGTTAAAAGTGGAGTGTATATTTCTTTTACGTTTCCACACCACTTTTTGCTTAGTTCCCAGTTTTTAGTGTGTTTCTTTCTGCTTACAGACAATGAAATAAGCTGGGGTCATGGTATATGTTCAACATCAGTTTACTTTTTAAAAAATTTATCAGAAATTCTTTGTAAGGATTTTAAAGCAAGGAAATAGTCAGATTTGTGCTAGGATGACTTTCAGTCAAATTAACCAATGTGATCTTATAATATACAGCCAGTAGATGAGCTCTTTCTTGTATCACTCTTTTCTATTCCCTGTCATCCTTTGGGTGGCACAGGTGGCAGAGGAAAGAGGTGATGATGAAAAATATTACTGGACTTGTTGGAAAGAGAAAAACACTTGTCATGAGTGCTAGAGTTGTTCTTTCTGGTAGCAGGAAAAGTATTTCTGCATCTCCCCATTCTGTAACTTATGTTTGTGAATTGACAATTGAGTCCCATTCACAGAGTAGAATAATTATCACCTGTGTTACTGTAAGTGATTGTCTGCAGCCATACATGAGATAAGATTTGTGGCAAAAAATAATCTTTTAATAGAACAACTGATAACAACTGGAAAAACCAGACAGGCTGAGAGGCAGGCATGCCTTTTGCCTTACTGCTCTCTGTCTCTTGGAAACTCATTCCTGTACTCCAGTGTGGAAGACTAGCCATTAGTGCATTTTAGGAATTCTAATTTTGGATCCTCATTAGACTCTCCCTGTTAATGAGTAACTTTTATAAATGAACAGCACTACCATAAGCTAATGGCTATATTAGGACCAGGACATAGGATATTGTATTTAATTTATCTTATTAGAGCAAGATTTAACTCAGGTGCTCTAGTAAAGCTGCATGTTGGAGACATGCATTCAGGTACACTACAGAGAGACCTAAAGGCTGTAGGACACTTTTGATTGCCAAGAACTGGCTTCTGGGTTAGAGCACTAACTGCTTCTTTGAAGCAGTGTCAGTGTTTCCACGATTTTGCTTCAGTTTGTTGTCATTCAGGTATTCACTGAATAAATGTGCTTCTGTTGGAAAACAAGTAGCTGAGTAAATAGGTTAAGTGAACAGTTCATGATCTACAATAGACTACATTAACAAAATTTTAATATTGTTACTGAGTCATAGTTATGGTTCAACAAGCCATGTACCTCAAGCTCTAGGTAATTACTAAATAAGCAAAACAAGAAGCTAAAAAAGAAACACATAAAGAATACGAATCAAGGAAAAGCAGCAGTTTTCAGTAGGCTTTCTAGAGCCATTTTAAATATATCTAAACCAAAACAATAAAATTCCGAACACATTTCAGGTAAAATAGAAAGGGCAACCTTGCACATGGTCGGTAAGCCCTTGTTTTTGCAGATGTGACTGATTTTCTCATTTGCAGAATCATATTTGCTGTGAACAAAGGCTTCCTGATTGTCATATCAACTTGACTAAAAAGCTATCCTGCAGCTAGAGAGATATCAAATATTAATATTTGTGCTCATGTAGTCAAAGGTGTGTGTATTAGATAGGTCTTGAGTCTGGATATAGCTACAGCCTCTTGTAAAAGCCAAATACGATTTAACAATTACAGTGATGATAAATCAGTGCAGTGTGTTTTGTCAATAATTGATCGTAGGTAAAATCAGATACGTCCTCTGAGTCTAGGATGAAGCCAGATGAAGCAGAGACAATTGAGTTTACCAGGGAAGAAAATATTTTTTTTTTTTTTTTTTTTTAATTTCAGAGTAAGAGGCAGCAGGGGACTTTCTGTGTTAAAGACATAGGCATAGATTGCTCACTCTGTATTTTAAATACAGGGTTTTACAGGGTATCCTCAGCTGTTGCTTAATGAATGAGTTAAAATAAAGTTGTGGTGTGTGTCACAGTGCAGATAGATGATGTTGTGCAGGCCTTGCACTTGGTAATGCATCAGAATAGCTTCTTCTTTCATTTTGAGTAAAAAATGGTCACAGTGCCTGGCAAACATGGAACAGTGTCTGTCCTTCCTGTAATTATATGCAAGTTCCCCAGTGGGTCTGATACGACCTTAATTTTAATAAGTGGGCCTTATGCTTGGATTCCTTCTCTCAAAATAAGCTGCAACAGCAGGACATGTGTTGATCTTTTATCTTTCAAGCGACACAGGAAATGGAGGGGAGTTCACTGCTTGTCAGGAGGTCCTTCCTCCATTTTCCAGGCGAAAAAGTGCTCAAGCAGCAATATGTAAATCTTGGGTTCTCACCTGGTGATCCTCCATTTACCTTTTTTGCTTTAATGTACACTGGCCATTAAGGTTTGAAGTTTTGATGATCTCCTGTAAGCTCTGTCTTTTTAAAATTGAGATTGTCTCTCTTCCTGTAGTGTAACCATGGAAACAGACAGGGAACCCTTAAAGAAAGTGATTGAACATGCTGTGCTAATTAATCCTACCCTTCAGTTTTTTTCAGTTGAAGGAGGTGGTGAAATAAATTTTGCATGAGTAAGCATATTTAGATGTGGAAAGGGGTATAAAATATGTAGCAAATTTTCTTGCAGAAGGATATCTGAAAAAACCCTGGTAACTGTCATCTATTTGCATCTGAAGCATCAAAACAAGAAATGCAGTATCATGTTGGTGTTTCACATATATATTTTCATATCATTCTTTTTATACTGTAAATATATCTGAAAGATGAGAGTATTTTTTTCACGTCTCAAGTGTGATGAGAGACATTTGCATTAATTTTGAGTCTTTGAGTGAAAGTGTTTAAAATTGCAAATGCCTTCTTTATACAGAGCGTTATTCAGAAAAAGCAAAGGTTGCTCCCTCCCTGAAAGAAAGCAGCTCCTCCAAGGCATTTGCCTAATTCAGATCCTTTGAGTCCTGCACAGGGGTAGTGACTTATTGAACAGTGGAACTGTGCCAAATTTTCCCCTTCCAAATTTTAGTGTTTGTGAGTGTTTCCCTTGGTTGTTCACTCCTGCTTTCCACTGTTTCCAAAGCAGTGTATATGCCCAACTAGGAAACCGATTGGCCACAACTGAAAACATATGGACTGTACCCATAAGCCTCCCCATAAACCAGCATACCTCTTAAACCCAGTGATGCTATCTGATGCCAATGTATGGCCTCAACTTGGTTTTACAAATGAAGGTTTTGTTTATAAGTTTCTCCATTCCAGTGATGATCCTCGTATAACCAAGAAACCAGATGCGACACTGAACCTCGAATGTTCATTGTGTTTTGGAGTGAAGAATGTATTAAAGAAAAACATTTAGTTGCCCAGTAGGTTGGGATAAGCCCAAAAGGGCCATCCTTTGAAAATCAGATAGATTTTACTTAACTTGGAAAGGATTAAAGGTAGAGGAGATCTAGAATAAGCAGTATGCTGAGGAAAGAGCATGGATGGCATTCCCAGCGGTGTGGGAATCCGTTCCGTGAACAGTCACAGAAGAGGAGGAAAGGTGTGCTTGGGCTGACTATAACACTTGCAAAGCTCCATCCTGACCGTCAAAGTGGCAGAAACTAGCTGGCAAGCATGGATATTGTATTATTTGCAGTGTGACTTCTGGTATGGCAAGTTGGGTACTCATTCCTGTCTACATGGGAGATTTCTGGAATGTGTGGATCATCAGCTTTGTGTCATGGAAATCTGAGTTCATTTTTCATCCCAGAAACTCTAAAGTTTTTTGACAGTTTTCCCCAAAACACATGATGTAGCTGACTTCTTAAAAATACCTTTCCCCTGCCTGCTTGTGTCTCTTCTCTTATCAGAGCTAGGTAGAAGATCAGAGAGGAAGTTGTTTGCAACCAAATTCAGTCTTACTCAGACAAGACTAGCGGGGAGGGCTCTGACAGGCAAAGAAGGATGGAGTCATTCACCATCCAGAATTCCCAAATCCTTTTGTAGTTTTTATATTGCATAATAATACTAGGTCCATATCCACAAATTCAGAAAATAGCGTTTCATTTTTGTCACATGGAATATAGATGCTCAGAAACTCAGGTTTGTTAATGGTTCTGTGTGCTAGGAATAAGAACTGTTCACTAGCAAAAACATTAATCTAGAGGCAGAGGCACTGTGGAGCACATGATGTGACCTCTTTGGGGCTGTACCTGGCCAACCCTGGGCAATATTTGTGAGCTGACTTATTCATCAGGCTGGTGGCCAGGTGCACAAATGTAAAAGAAATGGAGGTCTGAACATTTTAAAAAATGGGTTTTCTTCTTTCAAATGTAATTTTTTAAAGAAGAAATCAGGGCATACCATTCAGATTATTCCTCTACAGTGGTCTAACTGCTATAATCAGCTGATAATGCAATCTGCTGCAAGATTTGCCATCATTACTATGGAGATATATTCACTGAGACTAACTGTTCTCAAATAGCCTTTCCAGTGTATTTAGAATAAAGGGACAAAGCACTCTTCATCTGAAGAGAATTCTCAAGTTACTTATTTCTTTCTGAATGTATGACTTTGCTTCCTCGTTTCTGTAAGGTATAAAATATTTAGTAATTTCATTTGTTTTGTGAAAGGAATATCAGTAGCTCAAGAAGACACAAGAAAGCACCCAGTAGTGCATTCTCCTGATTTCCATTACTGTGCATGTCCAGTGTTCCCAGTGAGGGAGCAAATGGTCTAGCAAAGGCAGTAGCTAGGAGCCAATAATTTGAAAAGGCATTTGCAGGTCTGTGATGGGAACAGTCACCTCTAGCCCTGAAAATCTTTTTCCATTTTCTGGAGGAGAGAGTCTTCTGTAAGAGAAACATTGTTAGAAAAGTGTGCTCTCTACTAGTGGTCTTAGCATATGATGATCTCTCTTTTACTTGAGGTAGATTATGGTTGTGTAGCAATGTGAATTATTTTAAGTGATTGACAAGCTTAAAAGACAATTATTGTAAGTAGTATATCTTCAGTAGGCCACAGATTTCACTGAAATGATTTCTAAAATTGATGCACTGCCAATACACATTTGTCGAGAGAGAAGAATTTTTCACATACCATTTTCTGGTGTATTGCTACAATATTAATATTTATTTGAATGATAATGTGTGTGTCTACAGCTTTCAAACATAAACTTGAATAAGCAAGCTGGGGTTTACAGCATAAGCTGTGGATGGTTTTCTTAGGATTCCCTAAAAAGCCAAATCTCATCTGTGGCATCATTTGTATGGGAGTTTCCTTTTAATTTCATTTTTCTAAATAACTCTGAAATGAAAAGATATTGATGCCTGAGGGTGAGCAGTTAATGGCAATTAAAATCTTTGTTTGTTTGTCTAGGTATACCTGTTTATTTTTTTAGGTATACCACCATGTATCTTTGCATCTCTCCTGGACCTGTGGTTGTCATTAGGAAAAGCATATTTTATTGTCCCTTCATAATATTCACAGCTCTGTTTAGGCAGATACCAAATGATAGATGCTGCCATGTTTTTTCATAAACTAACTTACTCCAGGAGAAAAAAAATAAATTTGCAACATGCTATCACGTTATGTGGGCTCATATATCCTTTTAGGATTGTAACTATACAGTGAACTATTTCTTTGTTTTGTTTACATTTATTTATTTGTGTTTACCCCACAGGTCTTGCAAGAGCTAAATCAGTTCCCAGTCATACATATTCTAATGAAGTGGTAACCCTATGGTACAGGCCTCCAGATGTCCTTCTGGGATCAACAGAATATTCCACCTGCCTTGACATGTGGTAAGTGTAGATGACAAGACTCCATGTAAATGCTTTAGCTCTTGGGTTTTTTGGGCATGTAAAGCAAATATGTGGTGAGATTAGTGATAGAGGTTAAAAAACGTGTGTGTAGTAACACATGTGGTTCACCCAACATCTCCCTAAAGGAATCCCCTCCTGCCACCCCATTGATTCACAGCTGGTACCTGCTGTTGAAGCACTAGAAGACCTGTTGGTGCTTTGCAAGAGACTGAGTTATTGCTTGATTTAGTGTGGTATTTTCGCGTGATATGACATTTGTTTTGCAGAAGATAAACTGTCACCATGGCCACCTGTAGCAAGGAGAAAACCTGAATTCTCTGTATGTGACCATATAGCCTCAGTTCTTAATTTACTGTACTTGTTAGCAGTAAATCAGTGTGACACATCAGTGAATGGTTTTTTTACAAACCTACAGATTTTATTTAGACTTGCAGATTTGGAGGAACAGTTTGGTTTGAGGATTGGCAGTTTGATTGAGGAAGCACTCGAAATGGTACTTCAGCAATTAAGGTCATTATTTTTTTCCCTGATGAAAATGAGGCAAGAATATTGGGGAAGAACACAATAATTACATCTTCAATGATATCCATAAATGATGTCCTCTTGCATGGACATAAAAGGCCTAAAAATGATCCAGGTAGTCTGGGACACAGGTGGTTTGTTTGGTTTCAAATGAAGAATGATGTCCTGTTCCTCTTGTACTTGATTTGTAACCCTTACAATATTTTTGCTGCCCTGTACAAACTGAAGAACTGTGAAAAGCTTAGGAAAAAAGCCCTAGTAATATAGTTTCTTTCACATGGCAGCAATTTGTGTAGAGGTTCAGCTACTACCACATCAGAAATCAGATTAGGGCAAATGTGTATTGTGTTTGACAGAAGAGGTTTACGTTTTTGCTTCTATGCTTTTCTGGGTTATCTGAGACAGCACTTCCAGTTTGATTGTGAGAGGTGTAGTTGCACACTAAGGTCACTTATGCTTACTTGGCACATTCAACAGTGAGCTCTGCTGGAGCACAGACAGGCTTGGGGCTCTACTTACACAATGGTTGTGTATTGCTGAGCCATAATTACATTAAAACCACTTGGTGGCTTCCCAGAGTAGGAGGAAGAGAGACACAGAGAAACCTGCCTAACATCAGACACCAAGATAATTTGGTAATTTGTTATCAAGTGTGTTTGTAGCATTAGCATTTTTATGCAATTACTGGCGTTATGTCCTTATGGCAGATACTGTGTCCACTCCTGTGTCGTTATTGATGATCTACATGATGACAAAACTAGGCAGCCACTTCACTAAATATTTAAATAATGTTGAGGTAGAAAGCACATCTGTTTCCTCTATTTACAGGAAAAAAAAAAGAAAAAGACACTGGGCCTTTGCTATAGCCATGATAAATAACATTTCATGGTTGTTCCCCAGGACCAGAAATGGGGCTCCCACTGAGTAGAACACCAGCTGCATGAAAAAAGAGTCCAAATATTATTAACCCCTGGACAGTGGCTGGGAAGCAGGTGGCAGAGGCTGCAGGCTATTTTTACACTTCATTTGCTGGTGTAGAGAATTAGAATAGTAACTAAAAGCTAATGAACCACATGCAATGTTACATTCTCCTGCATTCTTTTTTTTTTTTTAATAGCCGCTGGCGATAAAATAATATTAATGAAGACGTACATGCATTAGTGGTGTCAGGCTGCTGATGGAAATCAATGGTGGGCTTTGTGATTTACTGCTGACAGCATTTGATACAGCAGCATTATGTGAATGTATTATACTACCCATGACTGCATCAAAGAGTTGTGATAACCTTTGATATAGCTTGCTTTTTTTTTTCCCCTCTTGATGAGGACTTACTAGTAGCTAGGAAAATGGCTTTGCATTGCCTCTGGTGTAACTTGCCCTAATCCTTGAATTTTACAGTCCTTTGAAAGTCAATGCAAGGAAAATAGGCTTCAACACCAAAAGGGTTTAGGGATTACTAAATCCTATACATAAGTAACACAGAAACATAGGGAAAAAAAATCCCCCAATGAACCTATTCTATTTGTTCCTTACAGGAAGAGTATAGTATTAGTAAATGAAGCAATTTAAACAGGTTATTATATCCATTTGATTCTGGTAATGCATGTGCTGTTGCTACATCTGGGTTGCTTACATCAAGAAGTCACTAGGGATATTTTATTTTGAAGTGCAGCTGGCTTTAAACTGTGTTTGCTAACAGCTGGCAATTCTTTTTGCATATCCTGTTGTTTCACTTTTTAAAGAAAATACACTCTTAGTCACAGTAAGGTAACCTAAGCAGTTATGGGCTAGGATATATTTTCAATTCACTTTCATTAACTAACATCAGCTATGTTTATTGCTGCAGAAAAAATAAATTACATTAGGCCAGTCAAATGCTACAAAATTGCTTTTTAAGTCACTGTTATGTAACTTTGTAACATTGATTTTTATGCATGATTTCAAATCTGATCTTAGTTCAGGGAAACCTCTTTATACAGAGTTTTCTATCCTATTATTAGGAAAATAAATAGTATTTTTCAAGAACACACCTCTTTTCACACATAGCCTGCTATGAGGGTGGGTTTGAGTACTTACTGTAATTCCATACTTGCTTTCATGAATATTTGACCAATGAAGATCTGCCACTAACTAAGATATTTATTACATAAAAATGGATCTTGTCTTAGACCCAGGTGCACCAAATTATGTTTTTTACACAGGGGATCTTACAAAGGCATCTTTATCCTGTTTCTCCTGCAAACAGGATGTTTGTAGTGAGAGAAACCTGAGAGCAGAGTCCCAGTACGCCCTGAAGAAATACTTCTTGGGGCCTGAGAGAGAAAAGAGCATAAGGGAAATTAGCTTTTTTGCCCCTGATGTTCTTCATGATTATGACTTCCACTCTTAAGAAATGCTGATGTGTAGGATTATGGTATTAAGGTGATATGACAATAACTATCAAGCTGTTAATTAAACTTCTCTTGCTGTCAGTAAGCTCTTCAAAAGTTGTATCAGCTCCATTAGCTTTTGATTGGAAAATTCTGTAAGATCAAATTCATAGAAATGCTGTTTGGGAGGAAACTGTCTGGGTTTGTAGTTATGGGAACAGCATTTCAGTTCCTATCCGAAACCTGCTTTTATCCATTGGGGACTTCAGATTTACTGTTACTTTTTCACTGCTACAAATATGTTTCATGTGTGTAAGGAAAATACCTTATAAAGGTATCTGAATACAGGAAAGAAAACTGGAAAGAATAGGTTCAACAGGAAAGTATCTCAAGTTGCTCAAGTTTGTGGAATATTTTCATGAGGTTATTTTGCACTCTGCTTTTAATGAACAAGTAAGTTCAGTAGAAAGATACTTGCAAAAAGCAATCCTGTAGATTTCAACCCTTCATGAACATAGTATATCTTAATATAATAACTGAGTATCGCTACAAAGCAAAACAAATTTCTGGAGCTTTTAATTCTAGGTAGCTCTGTTACACAGGCAAGAATATGAGCACTCTAGCCACTTGTAATTACAATTACTTCAAGTCTGACTGTAAAGAAATACCTTGAGCTATCATGCTTTCAAGTAGATCAATTTTCATTCATTTCATTTCTCCTTCCTGTAGAAATTTTAATGTTTTTTGTCATCATGGAAGAGAAATTCTGATTCACTCATTACTTCTCATGTGAGAACTGCAATCTGTTTGCTGTATTGCTGCTGTATTTTTATCATTGTATTGTCCATTATATGTTATTTTTCACTTATCCAAGAGGAGTGGTCATGAAAGACAAATTCCAATCAAATTCAGAAATTGTGGGTATTCTGGCAGTATGCCACTGTAGAATTAAATCAGATTTTTGTCAGTTAAGGAGACAAAAGTCCCTTGCTTTTCATTCCTGCCCCCCAAAATTTGTTTTCATAGTTCTGTTTATAAACAGGATCATATAGGAACATGATTTTTTTTTTTCCTCAATAAATCAGACAAAAGTCTTTGTACCCTTCCCACATGTTGTATAGTACTAGGATTTATGGAAGAGGCTGCAGTACTACATCTTGGTGACAATTCCATAAAAAAATAAATCAGCTGTTTTTTGAAGGGGAGTGTGTGTGGGGTTTGTGTTTTGTTTTGTTTGTTGTTTTGGGTTTTTTAAAATTTTGATATATTCAACAGTACAAACTCTGTGTACCTTGTGAAACTTGAATGAAAATTCAGCTGTTCCTTTGAATTTCAGAAATCTCACCAGGGGGATTGCTGAAAGCAGTTACTTGGTTTTCATAAAACGCCTTCCAAATGCTGCACATGGAATACAGGCTTAATGACCAGATAGTTTGATTATGTGAAGACCCAGCATAGGTCTTCAACATGAAGGCCGTGCTGAATGTTATCACCTGTGCTGAGCCTGCTAGAAGGCAAATATGTTCAGGGCAGAAAGTTCAACAGTTCAAAGCGTATATAGTAAGAATGCAGGGCTTCTATATTCTCAATTTAAGTATAAACTAAAACTTGGATTGGAAACAGCTCCTCATTTTGGAGTGTGTCTGTAGTCTCTTCCATGGCTCCATCAAGAAAAATCGTAATATTAACTGAGGGAAACAACCCTTATAATGTCTTATATATTATGCCTTACCAGAGCTGTTATGTTATTCTTTTTACAGTGTTAATTCCATATAGGCTGGAAATTCTTGTAGCAATAAGGATCTTTGTTACATAGAGACAGGAATGTGAATTCTTAAGCCAAACATATAAAACCAACCCACCAGTAAGCAAGTTAATTTTAAAGGAACAGCCTCTTGAATTATAAAAGCTGTGTAGGAAAAAAAATAAAAAATAAAAGCAGGTTCCTGAGGTATTCAGCCTTGTTTTTACAGGCTCATTTACTATGTCAATTCAAATGCAAGAGTAACTCATTTAGCTGTGCTAGTAATTCTTACTCTGTATAAGGTGTACAGTGACAGCCAGAGTCCAAGGAAATTAAGCAGAGAAATATTAGATGGTATGGCCACATATGGTCTCATCAATACATCAATAGGTTTAGTTATGCTTTCTGTCATCAGAGAGTAAACCACCCATTTCGACATTAAATGGCTGTCACTTTTACTTTGCAAGGTTATCCTGTGCCATTGCATTGGAAAGATCGATGAACAAATTTGCAGCATTTGGCTTATTTATTCAAACTCAGAAATCCTATAAAGAGGGTAGGAAAATCTGAACTGAATACACTCAATATGTTAGGGTAATATTCTTTTGCCAAAAATTATTTTTCAAGTGCTACATGAAAATGTGTACTGAGCATGCACACATTACACCTAAATAACATAACCTTGGAGATGAATGCACATCAAAGCCTGTATTTCATATTTCAAGAAGTAGTCTTTGAGTCATCGAAACTAGAGATGGAAGTGATGTGTGAGATCATCTTATCCACCCTACTGTTAATGCACGTCTGTTTCCTAAAGAATATTCTTAAGTATTTCACCTTGGCTAGTTTTACACAACTGTAACTGTGCTTCAAGTGCATTGGGAGGCTGAGGTATAGCACAAGTGTTAATTGTATTTTCCTATCACTCACCCTAAAATTTTTTATTTCCTAAAGGCATTCTGCTGTTTCTGGTTATACTACCTTGGATCTACCTGCAGTTCTAGGAACCATTAAAATCCTAATCAGTTCTCCCTCTCCTTCGTTTTGCATAATTTTAAGTACAGTGCCATCACGTCCTCCCTGTCCCTTGGGTTTTCTTGTAGCCAAGAATGATATAATTTTCCTAATTTTTCCTCACAAACCAGCTCTTCTGGCATGAAAATAGTTTTTGCTTTGCTTGAAAATATCTCTAACCTGTTTAAGAGCCTGTGAGGTCTACAAAAACAAGACAAAATTCAAGGCCTTGTAGATGCTTTATCTCTTTTCTTATTGTATGCAGTTATGGTTTGTGATGCAGGGATCCTACTAAAGACTCAAATTTCTACTTACTCTGAGCCTGAAATTCACGGATACCACTAAGATATCAAAAATGCCATCGAGCCATCTTGAAGACTTCATGTGCTCTTATGACTTTCTGGGTATTTCCTATCCATTTCCTAGTTCAATGTCATACTTTTTTAGTATTATTATTATTATTACTGTTATTATTAGTATTGTTTTATTTTTCTGTTTCTATTCATTTAAGCTTCCCTTTCTGTTGGCTTATTCATCAATGTGCCAAACACCATAACCTTTGAAACTAAGGATAAGCTTAATTTTCAAGTGGGCTGAAGGGAACAGCAGTCTTCCAGCTCAAATCTTGAATGTTTGTGTTTCTCTCCTGAATGATTTTAATAACCTTTTGATTTTTGTATTAGGTGTTTATTTAACTGCAGTACCCTTTCATTTCAGCTTGAGACTAAATGAGGTATTAGGTTGGAAAAGAGTTCAAGACATAATAGGATTCTTCTTTCCAAGCAGGAAATTTTTCTTCAGTGTTGTTTGCAGTTCTGACTTGATTTTTGGCTTATGCTTGTATCAGAACCACTAAAAGTGAAAAAATTTATAAATAATGTAAAACAATACAAAATTTGGCAAAATCTTCCTGCTGACTTTACAGCATTTCTGTTCAAACAGCTAGATGAAGATTCTCTGCAGATTTGTACATGCTCTCAAATGATACACTGGTTTAATCAAAAGCCTGTTTTCTGGTTGCAAGAATAGAACTCTAATCCTCTTTTCTTTAGTCTAAATTCAATTGTTTTAATGCTCATCTCAAATAAATGGCTTCTGGCTGAAATCTTGAATTTTTCCTTGTCTGAGATGCTGATCATGTTTGTAAGTATTTGACTAAGATATATTGTGCTTATCTGTGCCTAATGAAGCACTAACCAGACTAAATGATGAATGGCAGTTTAATCAATTCAGTTCATTTGGTAACCAGCAGAAGCATATGGAACATAAATTTTAACCTCTCTTTTATAAACACCTAATTTATTCTAAAATTTGACCACAACTGTGCTTTTCAGTTTTCTTCCACTTATCAATGCCTGAAGAGAAACTTTACTTAATATAGCTCTGCTTTGGGATACAGAATTAGAAAATAGTGATGTATATTTAATTTTCTTCTTCAAGAAATTCGACTACCAACTCTCATTGTCCTAGAATGTAAAACTATTTCATTGGTTGGTACTGGTCAAAGCCTTCAGAAATGGGTAAAGCATGGGTAATCTGCTGATAATCTTATTTCAGTGGCATCTGTAAATGCCCAGCACCAGCCTTAATGAAAATATGCACGTTGTTTTCATTAAGTTGTTCTAGAACTGCTTCCTCACCAGTATATGTAGACATATTCCTAAAGTTAAATGCTGCTTTCTGAATGCATCATCATGATGTGTAAGCAGTGAAAAGGTATGTGATTAGTACATTCCAAATAATTTGCTTCTAAAAACAAAGTTAAGTTATTGCTGTGATTTTCTGACACAGAAACAAGTCTCAATTTTAGGGGGAGGTGGTACTGTAGTTAGTTTTTCCAATTCTTAGTTCATTTTGATATCTAGTTTGGGGGATTGAACATGTAATTGTTTTGAATGAAGAAGTTTTTTGGGTGGTTGCTTACACACACATGGTACAGCATACATAGGAGTTTGCACATGGAAGGTGTAGAAAAATATATGCAGAAAAATGTAATCGAACAAGTTAAAGTATAGAATCAAATTCTCTGTCCTGTTGGTAGCAAAGAGGGATGTTTTCTCTTTTTCTCTCTTTGCTGAGGGAACAAGAAACTCTTGAGCTGTTTTCATCCAGAAAATATGCAAATGCAAGTTTATATTCTGTTTTCCTTTTGAGGTGCAGGAGGTTCACAGGTTATCTGAAATTTGAGTTAGAGTCACAGCAGCTTTCCTCAATGTTAGAGAATCTACTCTTTTGTGCTATAGTTAGTGTGCCTCAGATATTTTTTTCCTCTTATTTCCCAGTACTTCTACCACTGGCTTAACTCAGTGGGATGAGGGAGACTTGTGTGAAGTACTTTTTGTGAGAAACCAAGTGTAGGAGCTGTAAGGAGATGGTTGTTGTGGTGGGGAGAGGAGGGAGTTCGTGTCTTCTCAGCCCATTGCAGCACCTCTCAGCCAGAGCTTGTGGGGAATGGGGTCAGCAGCCTCCCAGAGCTATGGGCTGTGAACTGCTGTCATTTATGCTGGCAGAGAGGAGAAGAAAGCCCAAGCAAGCCCATCCCTGAAGTTATCAGCATTTGGGCTTGTCTTAGTTCCATGACTGTGGGCAGCCGCATGCCCTTTTCCTTTTTACGGTCTTTTTCCAGATTCTCCTCCTATGCCAAGCCCTTCTAATGTGCTTTCATGTCATTGTCCTGTCCCCATTCAGTTTCTCCCAAGAGTGCACTCTCATATATCTTCAGAATTTATTTGGGAGCGTGACTATGCTACTGAGAAGCACTAATATGGAGAGCAGCAGCTGTGCCTTTATTATTCTCAACATCTATGAACCATATTCCTGCTACCTCTACACTTGCCTTCAAACACCTCAGAATTGTTCATTTGTATCCATTGGTTTTATTAAATGCATGTTTGTCCTTCAGCCTGGCATCAATTAAAAATATATATTATTTCAATGTTGGTAAAAGATGAAAAAGTGTTATTGCTGGCCACTTGGTCTAGAAGAAATCTTTCTAACATTGCATACTTCTTTTTTTTTCTTCTGTAGGGGAGTGGGTTGTATCTTTGTAGAAATGATTCAAGGGGTTGCTGCTTTTCCAGGAATGAAAGACATTCAGGATCAACTTGAAAGGATATTTCTGGTGAGTTCTTTATTGCTGAAGTAATGTGCCTAAGACAACAAATTATTGATTCGTAAATGTTCACATATTTCTTTGTGTCAGGAATTAAATTATTAATAGACCCAAGGATCAGAAGACTAGTCCACAAGCTGACTTGATATTTTGTGTTAAAAGTTCAGTTTCTAATTTTTTTCAATCGATATTTTTTTTTAAATATAGGTTTTTATGCAATTGTAAAAAAAGTTTTCTAAATGTAAAGCAGTGGAAATCCAGCTGGTTTGACATCCCCACTTTGCAAGTTATCAGAAACAACAACTCTGGATGGTGGTTTATTAATATTCTACTAATATTGTAATGTCAATGGCAAGTATATTTTGTGAGACAGATACATGAAGGAAAAATAAGGTAGGAGACAAAGTGAGAAACAGAAAGGGAAGTCTGAAATCATGCTTATACTCGAGTTCAACAGGAGTCCTTGACTACTGTTTCTGCAGTAGCCAATGGCCCTGGTTGGGCCATTCATATGGTGTGTGGATTTCTCATAGGCACTGATGACACATCCACACTGGGAGTGAAAGAAGAGCTAATTTGTCTCAACCATAGTCATCACTTACACTTTTTCTCCCCAGGGTTTTATTTTTTGGGTTTTGTTTGTTTGTTTGGGATTTTATTTTCATTTGCTATTTATCCCATTGTGCTCTGGGTTTGGCCCTTACAAAAGGCTCAGGAATAACTTTTCTTGACTCCCTGATAAAGGTCTGTATTTACTCCACTGCCTGCTGGGAGCATTGCTCTTGTGGAGTGAGTTTATTCAGGGAGCCACTGCTCACCCAGATGAGCCAGAGTGGCTCCTGAAATTGTGGGTTGGCCATCAGGGAAAGTATTGCAAGAGCAGCATCTTCCCTCAACCTGGTAATCTCTGGATTGCTTCTGACCACAAATTTAGCAGGGAAGAATGAACATACTGTTGCTTTCAAAGGTGATTTTGTAAGTGGTCATTTATTTTGAGTGCAGAGGATTTATTTGGTATTCATTTTTGGCTGGTGGGGAGAGGAAGAAAGTCTTTCATAATCTGTTTAAAAATTTACATTTTCATTTTACTCAAACTTGCTTGTACTATATCTCTTTTGTTGAGACATCAGGGAATTTAGCAACTGCTTTTATGAATGACTCATTAGAAATACTTCTCTAAAACAAGACCTTATTTGATTGTGATATAAAAATAACTCATTTTCTGTAAAATCTTCTGTTATTCTGCCCTCTTGGCTGATACCCTGAAAATTCTGTGCTATGGAAAAATAGCTGTGCTGCAACATAGACCGCAAGCAGCACTCCTGAGAAGTTCCTGTGATGTGTCTTATTGCTTTGTTTGTTTGCCAGCTTGTGTATTTCAAGCTTAACAACTTCTGAGCCAGTTTCCGGATTTTGCTTTCTTATTATGGTTCTCATTTATTGATTTGAAATTTTCTCCTTATTTATAGAACATGAAATTTTATAACCAATAAATTCCTCTTTGGGACTTCATCTCATCTCTTGTGGTAAAATCTCAGTGACCGTTTTTGCTGTGGAAATTAAGGGTGCTTCTAACAGCAGAAATCCCTTCCTTCAAGAAGGCCTTTTTTTGCACTGTATTATATGAGATTGCATGATACAGTGCAGAAAAGTGATAGCAATAGATATATCATATAAACCTATTTTTATATACCTTTTGTTAACCTTTTGTATATTTCCATTTTCTTCTCTATCCTCACAATTTTTTGTGTATTAAAATGCCAAAATAAATATAACCTAGGATGCGTTTTGAGGCCTGCTGGTTTTTAAAATTCTGTTTGAAAACTGCAGCTGCAAATACTGAGAAGAGTGCTGAAATAACAGGGGATAATTTATTGATAATGTTTCTTTAATTTGATCTGTTGCAAGCCTTTGAATAAATAGATAAAATTTTGGACTGGATTGTTTTATGGTCCATTGCAAATGAGAGTTAATTTTTTAATCCCAATTAATTAGGCTTTCTAATGGAAATGTCTAGTTACCCTTAGCTAAATAGTTTCAGTGAGTGCCTTCCTAATGTACTCTAAGCATCATTAAGAATTTAAGTTATCTATTAAAAGTTATAAAACACAGGATTATTCTTGTTTGGTTTTGTATTTGAACAGAAGGATTAAAGTCATTAATTCCCCAGTGAATCATGTGTAGTGTGATAGTTAATAGCACTGAAGTACAAAATTAATCAGGTTGTTTTACCAGATAACTAATAAAATTAACTCCCACACAGTGAGCACTTACACAGCTGGGAAAGAAACAGATCAGCCAGTAAAAGACTTTTCCGTAAAGTCTTCCCATAGTTCATGTTTTCAACATTCTCTAGTGATGCTTTTCTTAAAACTGAGGGTTGTGTTCTAAGAATGGTATAAGGTACAGTCCACCTTCACGCTAATCCAGTAATCCTTTTGTTCTTCTAAAATACACAACTTGCAACAAAAGATATATTAATCTGTGTCATATCTGTTCCTAATTGTTATTAGTCATAAATACATGTCCACAGTATGTAAGAGTTCAGGTTGCAGGCTGAGGCTTTCAAAGAAGTGGTTGTATTGTAGTAGGAAAGTAACAAAATACTAAGAAACATTAGCAAGGAAAAGTGAATAAAATTTAATGTGAATAACAGTTTAAAAATGGCTGCTTGATTTCCTATTGTATAGTGCCCATTGTTATGTAAATGAAATTAAAATACATTGTGTGTATGCTGTTTTAGCGATTATCCAGTTGAAGTCAGAGAGTAAATGTTTTTGTGTCTCTCTGCTTCTGTCCTTCTTCACGTATCTACATAGCAAAAGTAGATGCAACCCAGCATACAACATATGTTTCTTCCTCATTCTGACTGATGTTTATTTATGTTTCATAATGTCTTAATTAAGTGACTGTATGTAAGAGATTAAGAACAGAGGTTGATCTTTCAGCTTTGTTTAAGGACTTTTCTCTTTTAGCTTGTCTCTCCTGACTTCTATTGTTTCAATTTGTGGGTTTTTAAATGGTAATATACACTGATTATTTCTGTTACAGCAGCTGTTTATAATAAGCATTCTCGGGTTCCATTACAGCCATAGCAAGGGTTTAGATACAGAATCTATTCTCAGAATTGGACCAGCACTTAGAGATGTTGATGAATAAGCAGGCTGCAAGTTTTTATTGTCATACTTAGGATCTGATAATATGAATTCTTTTTTCCACCTATACTTAAAAGTGTTGATAATCTCTTAAAAAACCTGTACTTATCAAATAAAATGGGAATCACACATATAAGTAGGTTGCTTTTTCAGAGAAGCTTAGTGGTGAATGAAATGCCTTAATACAGAGGTGTTTTGGTGTAATCAGTGTGCTTTTACATCTTTGATCCTGCTTTTTTCCTACATATTGAAACAGAGGTTACTTTCTGGATAGAAATGTGTCATAGAAAATGAGAGAGTAAAGTGTAAAATCAAAAAGTTAAATCATAAAATCATAAAGGTTGGTAAAGGCCTTCAAGATCATCCTTTGACCGAACACCACCTTGTCACCTAAACAATAACATTAAATGCCATGTCCAATTGTTTGCTGAACACTTCCAGTGATGGTGGTGATTCCACCACCTCCCTAGGCAGACAGTTACAAAGCTTTACAACCCTTTCAGTGAAGAAATTCTTCCTTATGTCCAAACTGAACATCCCCTGGCACAGCCTGAGGCCATTTCCTGTTGTTCTGTGGCTAGTTGTTGTAATTACAGGCTGTAAGAGCTAACAAGCCTTTTGCCTCTAAGTATCATACTAATGATGTATCATCATAATTTCCAGCAAACTATTTACTTTGCCATTCTCTAAGACAAGCAGCTTGAGGTTTTGTTGCAAGGTGCTAAGTCTGATGGACTGATAATGTGATGCAGTAATCTCAGCATTTCTATTTAGTCTTGTAATATGTGCACAAGACAGGAATCAAGCTTCAATGATCAAGTACACATTGAGCAGCTAAACCATGAGAACAGGAAAAATATATGAGGCAATCTGTTGAATCAAAGTAATACTATGCAAAATTGGGAAATAGCATTTGGCTTTTGATATGAATAGCTAAGATCTTTATCAGTAGTTTATTCCTGTTGATCATTTGATAGCATACATATCTCTATATGTAAACTTGAGGTTTTCTGATCAAGGTGAACCTGCCACTGTAAATATAAAATTTAATTATGTCTAGAACAAAAATGCACCAAATGCACCAGCCCTGTACTGGGGAGAATTGACAGCTCCTTGGATCTGGTGATGATCAGCGTGAATTAGTTGAGTGTTAAAGCTGATTACACTGAATAGCCTGCAATATGCCTATGCATGCCTTACACTGAACCACGCTGGACATAGTAACTTGGTTACAGCTCTGATTCTTATATAAGGATGTGCTTTTATTCTTGCTGTTCTTAAAGATTCAGACCAGATCAGAGTTGAATTTTTATGTTAGCTCAATTTTTCTTCTGCAGAGATTTTTTTTAAAGTGGGAGATATTTCTGTCTTTTCCATTTTATGTGAGCTTTCTGAGAGCCACTATAGATCAAAGTGAATTTTCCTCCCAGGCTCCGAAGCCTTCCCGATAAGGGAATAATCTGTGCGTTGGCTGAACTTTAGTCTTGGTGCCAACTACACTGCAAATTAGATTTCACTGCAAGAATAATGTACAAAGAGTTCTCCTGATACTTTGTAGACCTCTGCACAGGCAGGACAATGACATTTAGATGCTGTTTTATCTGTGAATAGGCATTCACTCTGCAAACATCATTCCGGGAAGCATGTGCACCACAGGAGCATCACGCTGCAGGTAACATGTCACAGTAGGAGTGGAAATTTGCAGCCAGAAGCTTCTGTCTTTCCTGACATGCCTGTTGAACAAGCTGGTGACTCCTTTCTGGTATTGAATCCTATTGCTCTGTTGGGTACCATAACACACAGTATGAAAAAGTAATTAAAAGAGAACAATATCCATTTATTGAGCCCAGCAGCCTGATATGCCAAAGGGTGACACCAGGAGTGTGAGCTTTCTGCATGGAAGTGTTCAGCAAAGACTCACAAGAGTTTGCTATTGCAGATAGCTGTGAAAAATGACATTTTCCTTTTCACTGGCAATGGAAGGGTTACTTCTGTTATTGAAGATTTAAAAGGCTAGCAATATTATTTTTTTACATATGTGTACAAATCCAGGTATATATGACAAGCCCAAAGTGTCTTGTTTCATTTAATGCAGGCTAGTAGTGTTTCCTCCATGACTCAGATGTTAACAGGCATTTGTGAAGCTGCAGAGTCTCTCCATGTGGTTCTGTATCTGAAGGTTTGCTTTGTGTCACTGACATCCTGAAATAATACTTTTTAAGAGCTTTTAAGCTCATGATAGACCCAAAGAAAACGTGCTTTCTGGTACATTGTCTTAATTACATCTTTTGGGAAGCTCGCAGTGCTAAATCCAAGGGAGGAATACTTTAAACCATTGAGTTTTAAAGTTCATCTGTGAAATCAAGTACTTAGTCAAATTTATTTTCTTTCATTTCTGTTTCATTATTTAACACAAGTTTTTCTGTCACTCAGTAAATACTTTGGCTCTGAAAAACAGCTTATTCATCTCTGATGGAACAGATGTATTTGTGAGGCTGGACCTGAGCTGAAATTTTATTTTGTGTAGGCATGGTATCTGTGGTGCCGTCTATGTTGATGATGATGAATGTAGTTGGAGAGTCTTCATCCTTGCAATATGGATGGTTCTTGCTTAGAGGGGGAAGTTTGTGTTTTCTTCCCATCTCTTTCCATTTTCTTCCCACCAATGACTTCGTGAGGAAAACGAGGGGTTTATTTGAAACTAATTAAGTAGAAACCCGACTGCTGAGTTCTATCTTCTATAACACAGCATGTAAGTAGAATAGGAGAAATGCAATCCTGCTAATAAATCTACCTCTCCTTTGCTTTATAATAACAATATGCAAAATATTTCACTTCTCTTCAGCACCACTGAAATTAATTAAATAAATAACAGGCTTCTCTACCTGTGGGTCTTTCCTTTGAAGTTGTTAGCACTTGTTCAGTATTTTACTGTAGTTGTCTGCAGGTTTTGCATTATATCGCTTTTACAAGTGTCATGGTTTTACCAGCCCCCCCTGGGCTGAAATGGTCAGGCCCAGGTAGATTTCTGGAGAAAAAGCCAATCAAGTTTTAGTAACACCTCTGCTAATGACATATTTAAGAAAATGGAAGAGAAGGTGGAATTGCGCAGAAGAAATTAGAAGAAACCATGTAGGAGAGAGGCAGCAGGTCCTCAAGTAGGGGGGTCAGGCCCTTCTCCCCCCAGCCTTGGGCCAGGGGCAGGCATGGCATTGAAGTCTCTCCAGCTGGGACGTGTAACAGTGGAGAAACAAACTCCAGACAGAAGCTGCCCACCTGCAACTTGGCTGCAGAAGGATTCCAGCCCCGGCGGAGAGCAGAGGAAGATTTGAGATAACAAGTACTCCAAGGTCAGTTCTAGCAGAAGAAGAGCTGAGGCGAGGGGGGAAGCTTTCCCCCACCCTCCTCTCCCTCCAGCAGGGGAAAGACTGAAAGTTACAAACCCCTGCTACCTTTAGAAGATAACTGGGGTGCAGAGATCCCCAGCAGTTAATGAG
>VYXB01005849.1:43011-111191 GCA_013397135.1 Pachyramphus minor | reverse complement strand
AAAGGAATCTCCAGCTATGACACACTGAACCTGTCGTCCTCAAGATAACAGAAAAGAAACTTTACAAAGTGCTACAGAAATCACCTTTAAAAGGAAGAACCTTTCTTCCCCATGGACTGATATAAAGTGGGGAGAAATGCTTTCATTGGACTTGGTACTCAACCAAACACCCAAACCCACAGCGAGGACCTTCCCCCCTCCCTTGCTTTCCCAAGGCGGGGCAAATAAAGACTGAAAAACCCGAGACAAGCCGAACTTATAAAAAACAACCTAACATTCTTTTCATAAGATAAGCAAGTTTAATTAGAACTGTTGTAGTATATGTTATTCCTTAGTTTTTATCTTACTAGTAATAAATCTTAGTTTTATACCTCTTATGTGAAACCTCTGTTTTGTCTGTATAAAACCTCTCTCAACTTATAGTAACTGTGTGGAAGGGGGAGCTAGAGATAAAAAATTGATCTGTGGTAAAACCCACGACAACAAGGTTCCTTTCTGGGCTTTATGTCTTATGCCAAACTTCAAATAGAAGTAATTCTAAACTAGGAAAGTACAAGCAAAATTAACCTTTAAAATTAACTAAAATAATTACCAAAATCCTTTCCAAAGCACAAATACATAGAAGATTTAGGCTGTTTTTTAAAGAGTTCTTTTCAAGGAGTTTTAGCTCAGTTTTTGCTCTCCTCCTGCACTATATTGTTTTCCATATCACTGCATGTGTAGTCTTTTCCCCATATAACACGGATCAAGGTATGTGAGCTAATTTGTGTTTATTTTTCATAAAGAACTTTCATCCCTCACGATGTCTGAGTAGTGATAGTCTGTGCTGTTCTTTGCCTTATATCATTAAACCCATATGGTACTGAGCAAACAAACTAGGCCTAGGATTTAAAAATAGCAATCTTGTAAAAATGTAGGACATTTTCTAGAGGAATAGTGCCTATGTGTGTCAGGAAAGAAGGCATATGTATCCTGCACTCTGTTAACATTTCTTTTGGAAAAGGGGACACGGAACCTCCCATTCATGCATGTTTAAAGTCATAAAAATACTGACCAGTGTATTATGGACACTTGCCAAGGGATCTACCAGCTAGTAGCAGGAGAGAAGAGGAGGAGAGGAAGTAATTAATAAATGTGTAACCCCATCCTTGTCTTTCAAGGGCTGGCTGGATTTTAGGCCAGCCAGTCACACAAACTGATGCATGTAGGTGTCATCTGCTTGGAAGATGTTCCTGTCCAGCCTGCTGATTCTGAGCAAAACCCTGAGTGTGGCTTGGCTGGCATTACAAGAGCTTGGCTTATTGTCAGCTTGGTAGTGCAAAACATGAGGAGTAATTGGCTATCAGGAAAAGAAAACAAATTGAGACATGGTTCAGTGGAAAACAATGGCTTTGTGGTTTACTTTGGAATTGGAATCTTTTTTACTTTCTGTCATGAGAATAGAGCTATAATTGTAAGGAAGCTGTAGTGGGTTGACTCTGGTTGGATGCCAGGTACCCCCTAAAGCTGTTCTCTCCCTCCCGTCTCCAACTGGACAGAGGAGAGAAAAAAACCAGTGAGGGATTCATGAGTTAAGAGCCTGGAGAGGTCACTTACTGATCACCACCATAGGCAAATGAACTCAAAGTGGGGATATTAATTGAATTTATTACTAGCAGAATCAGAGCAAAAGAGTGAGAGGTAAAATAATCTTAAAAACACCTTCTCCCCACCCATCCTTCCTTACAAACTCGACCTACTCCCCCCAGTGGTACAGAGGGACAGGGAATGGGATTATGGTCAGTTGTTTCTGCCGCTGCTCAGAGAGAGGAGTCCTTCCCCTGCTTCCCATGGGGTCTCTCCCATGGGAGACAGTCCTTGATGGATCTCTCCAGCATGAGTCCATTCCTTGGGCAATAGTTCGTGATAAACTGCTGTCCTGTGGGTTACTTCTCCATGGGGTGCAATCCTTCATGAATGAGCTGCTCCACCGTGGGTCCCCCACAGGGGCCACAAGTCCTACCTGGGATAAACCTGCCCCAGCGTGGGCTGCTCTCTCCACAGGCTGCAGGTCTCTGGTAAGACCCCGCTCCATCTTGGGCCTCCCATGTGGTTACAGCCTCCTTCAGATATCCACCTGTTCCAGCATGGGCTTCACCACGGGCTGCAGGGGCCTCAGTTCCAGCACATGGAGATCCTCCTCCCCCTCCTTCTGCACTGACCTCGGTGTCTGCATTGTTGTTCACATGTTCTCACTCCGCTCTTCCGTGGCTGGAATTTTCACTGTGCAATAATGTCCTGTTCTTAAATATGTTATCATGGAGGCGGTACTGTCACTCCTGATTGGTTCGGCCATGGCCAACGGCAGGAAACCCATCCTGGAGCTGGCTGGCATTAGCAGGGGAACCTTCTAGCAGCTTCTGACAGAAGCCACTCCTGTAGCCTCCCCCCTCCACTACCAAAACCCAGCCACAGAAACCCACTACAGAAGCACTGTTTCTTTTCCAGACTCACCTCTCGTCTTTGAGCAGGTAGTTACAGCCAATACCTTGGAAAAAAATATGCTGAGACTCAGCTGGTGTAAATCAGTAACTGTTGTAAATCAGTGCAGCTCTGTTTACACTGATGTGTGTCTTTGCAGGCACCTTTCTTCTTGGCCCTGTATACTATAGAAATATACTTATTTGCCGTGTAAAATCCCTCTCTCTGCAGGTTGTGTCCACAAGTGTTATGGAGCTGTAATTGCAAACATGTTTGCATGTAGGTGTCACTGAACAGAAAAGCAGTTGCAAGCAATTTCTGCATATTACTAAAGGAGCTGAAGCCCATTTTGAACAAAAATGTCGGTCTGTTATCCAAAAACCTATCTTGCAAGATAATATTGTTCTGTAAAAAAACACAGGCACAATTCATAAACCTGCTCTGATATGCTGGCTTTATTTACTAGGGAAGATAACAATCAAGCATCAAATAGTCTAATTGCTTTCTCTTTTGTAAATAAAGGAACAATATTTAATGCGCTTGGATCTTCTCTTTTCCCTTCCTTCTTTTACTTGTGTCTGATTTCACATTGCATGCCAAAAGTGGATTTTCTGAAGAGCATCTTGACAGCCAAAATTGTTGTTTATAATCTGTAGCTCAAGTTGAAACATCCTTAAGGTTGAAAATGTCTAAAAATCAACGTGAGGCAGTTTTAGATGATCATTTTAGAGATGGGTTATGAGACTCTAAGACGGATAAGTCTTGACTGTCTACACATGTTTCTTAAAAGACTTCAAGAATAATAACTGATTTCTTCTGCTCTCTTAAGAACTGGTAAAAATAAATAGCTTTTTCTATCATCTGGGGGAAACATGCCCTTCGGCCCATGCACATGCCTGAGGTGCCCCTTGCAGTAGGCCTAATTTGAATAAAGGTAGACTTTAATACCTGTTTTAGTGTTTCAATAATCAGTGCCTTAAACTATGTATTAATTTAGCAAGATGCTGAGCACTTGCCATAAGACTGTCTTCAACTATCACTGCCATTTACACAAGTCTTTCTGTAACTAAATGTAAATTTTGAGATAGGCTTAATGATTTCAACAGGCTTCAAGTTTTCAAGGGCAAACATTAATACACCTTGATTAGAACAGCTGTTTTTCTAGTTCATTGAATGGCTATGGTTAAATAATTTAGGCATTTAATTTTCATATGTTGAAAAATTTGTATAACCTTGTCTAAGTTGCTCTTCATTTTAAGAGAAAATTAGCCAACAGGAAAAAGAAGCTGCATTAGTTTCAAACTGATTTGAAAAGTGCTAGACAAAATTAGTATTAGTGAGTAGGAAAAGGAATGCAAAAGGTCTATAGAAATGAAATGTATTCTACTTCATAAGAAAATATAAAAAAAAGAGGCCTTGTAAGAGTTTGAGAATAGGAGAATTACCTGACTAGGATCCTAATGCAGTAGGCATTCTCAACATTTTCAGGGTGAAATTAATAGAGCAGGTTCAGACATATGAAGTATTATGTCTTATTCATGTGCTTTGGTTCTTCCTTCCCCAGCCTTCTGAGTGCTGCATTAAAATAACTTTGAGGCCAAAGCAGAACTGACTGGATTCTCTTGCTGTCAGTTATGGGAAGAAAAATGTCCCGTGTTCACTGTTTGTCTTTACAATGTGCATGTATATCACTGTGTAGCTGCATTTCTGGCAATTGAGGTCTGTTTCCAAGTACGTCAGAGAAAGCTAATAATATATATTGTAAGATCATAATGAATTCTTCACAGTGCTTTTTTGGGGCAGAACATGATCCAAACTTTCATGGTGCATGAACATCCATGGTGCAAACTTTCAAACCTGTCAGTGATGCAGCAGAACAGCATAGGTAAATTCCTAACAGAATTGCTTGCCCTGATGAGGAGAAACCAAAGAAAATTTTTAGCTATCTCCTTAAAAACACTGAAATTTTTTGACCTTGTAAACTTTCAATTTGATTAAACTTTACTCTGTCATAAAGAGGGATTTATTTTCTTAGAATAATGCCTACTTAATTCCTTTTACAGTTATTTAAAAATATTCTTAATTTACTTCTCTTTTTGAAAATGGCATTATTTGCATTATAACTCTTTTTCATCTTAGAACATATTATATTTGTGGTTTTCTCCCCCCTGTGTATCCTGAATGTAATTGTTTTACAATAGGTGTCAATTGAGCTTTTTGCATAAGAGAAACAAAAATTGTATAAAATTTTGTATCGCTCTTCAGGAAAATCAGAGGGAAAACAGCCAGGGATTTTATCAATCCTTTAGGTACCCTTCATGTCTCATTTCGGTGTACATCCATACAACGTGTTGCCCTAAGTACTTAAAAAGAGGCCTTAATGCTTTGGATGTTGGAGATCCTGCACATTTTGGTATAATCTGCTCTGGTCTGATGACTGAGACATTTGGTTAATGCCATTGCTGTGCTGCTGAACCAGCTTGTTAGAGTGTGCTAGTATTGCTTCTTCCTCTTGGAAAGGGAGGGGTAAGGATGAGGTCCTGCTGATATCATATTGCTTTATCAGCTGCTCAGCTGTTCAAAGCAGGGTAATAACTGTAGCCAGGGAAAAATCCTCTTTTGTTTGTTTAATGGGTCTTTTCGTGAAATGTCTGCAAAACCCTATTCCATAAAAAAATAGTCAGACCAGTGAATGTTGCTGAAAACTAATGATAGTGAAACATGTGTTTCTTATTCAAGTAATCTCTTCACTGGGCTTGATTTATCTTCAGTAAAATGTACTTTCAGTGCAGCTTCCTACCGCTTCTGCTTTATCTGATCTTATTTTTGCTAATGTTTTCATAGTTTTGTTTCTTTTGTGGCCTTTTAACTAGCTTAATAATAACATTGTGCTGCTCATCTGCATTCCTCACATAGTCCAAGAGATCATCTATGCCTACAGTGTTGAGAGGCTGATTTTTTCTCTCTGATAATTGGTGTAGTTGATTGACCATGTTTCAGTGGTGTAACATCTCCCTTTCTTCTAATGTGGTCAGATCTTTAAAATTTATCTCCAAAATGTTATGATTTGCCTTGTAATTTGCTCATGTTAAAGAATTAAAGCTGTCATTTGACTGTTCTTGTATCTGATGCCCATCATTATTCAGCCTTTGCATCATCAGTATTTCAGGCCATGTGTTTCTGTAGACCTTAGTGTATTAGGGCTGGGGGATAAGAAATTGTAACTCCAGTCTTTCTCTTCCTCTCTATCATTATTGACTACTAGCAGTACTGAAGATCATTGTCATATATTTGTGCAAATTTTCCTTTCTTTTTTTGCATATCCTGTTTATTTAGTTACCCATTTCCACCTCTGGTTTGTTCTTATTTTGATTTTTCCGACCTTGATATGCAGGTGTTAAGTAGCTCCAATCTTTCAAGAATTTGCTGTCCTTCATGCACACTTCATCATTGATTGTTTCAGTGCAAGCCCCTCAATTCCTTTTGGAGCTGTAAGCAGTATGTTCTCCAAATTCTGCACAGGTCTCATAGCTCCCTTCTACACTGAGGGGATTGATTCCAGCAGCTCCAGGGAAATAGTTCCCTTTTGCCCAAAAATAACACTGCCAAGTGTTGCCTAAAATGTTTTGGGAGAAAAAGACTCTGGCCAAATTAGGTAGAGGTAAGATAAGGAATAAAAGGTTTTAATGAGCTTCTAAGTTTCTAGGAAATACTAAGTTCCGCTCGCTACCCGAACACAAGTGTTACAGTTTTTATAATGATTTCTATCCAATCTCATTAGTCCACAATTAAGTTCTGCCCCCTGGCACACCTCCTCAGGGATTTGTGTCTGGGGTCTTTTTGGGACCCCCTCTTCCTCATCTTCATCTTCCTCGGAGCACGTGTTGTTCTTGGAGGTTCTCCAAAACTCTGGGCTTGAAGGTTGCTGTGTCTATGTCCATATCTTCTTACGCAGATTTTGGGGTGTTTTCTACAATTCTACCTTGAAAATAAGACTAAACACATTACTGGAGTTCAGGGGAATTTATATGGGAAATGGGCACCAGGGTTTAGTGTGTGTAACTGCTGTGCCAAAGGGCAAAAGCCTGTATTCTACTATACAAAACTCTACATTTGATATATAACTACGTTTAAAATCTATAAAGTTAAAAAGTATCCAAACTTTAAGGCATCACAAGAGTAAGAGCTGCCACTGCAGCTGCCCTGCATGTGGTTTAAAGTTTTAATTGGAGACAGGAGATGACTACACCCTAATCCCTGCTGGATTGTGTTTTTGAGAGCTCAGAAGTCATGGACAAAGTTACTGAGTGCACTAATGTTGAAGCAAACAAATGGGTTCACTGAAGCTGGAAGTGCAGCTGCCTCGTCCAGTTAAGTGACACTTGCTTTTACCTTCATTTAAATAAGCAAAATGAAAACTCTTAGGCCACCTGCCTGCTGACTGTTAAAGCCACAGCTGCCAAATGAGAAATAAATGGTTAAATCACAGTTTCCGATTTTTGAAAATTTTACCATCCTGACATTCCTCATTCTTTCAAAACCCACTTCTGATCTCAACATTTAGGCATGTACCTTGTGGTGTCTGGACAATGAAACCACCACTCTTAATGGATTTGCAAGAAAATAGGCAAAGAAGGTGTCATGCAAATGGGTAGATGTTCCAGTGAAGAATTCGCTGAAAATTTCCAAAGTGCTCTGGAGAGAGGTGTGCTAGCTCACTCTGCTGCAGTGGAGGATACAGGTTCTGTTCAGCCAGTCTTCCCATAGATCTTACTGGCCTCTTGATGAGAATGAGTAACTCCCTGGGATTCTGCCCCAACCCCACTTAAAATGTCTCAGCTGCTTTTTATAGCCAGTGTCTCTCCATCAGATGTAGGCAGACATTTCCCCCATTTAAAAAAATAAATATTTCTCTGCTTTGATTTTGCATTTTGCTTGCTTGCTTGCTCTGTCCCTGTGATTCAGAAGGATAGTATAAAATTCTTGGTTTTGTAGTGGCAAAATTCTGCTGTTTGGAAAGAATACACCAAGCATCATGCTATGTTTTGTTGTAGGAAGAACACCTGAAGCTGTATCATTTGACATGGATTTTAAGTGACAACGTTAGACATTTTTAAAAGAGATTTGATTTGGGAATTCTGATAAGGTTCCATATAGGAATCGGCTGGATATTTAGACATCCAAGAAAAGTACTGTTATATCCACTGTATACACCCATCAGAATTGGAGCTCATTATTAATGCCCCACTGTTTCAGAAACATTGTTAGCACCTGGACCTGCACATTCTTCAAATGGAATTATGACTGGCTGCCTTCATTTTCTGCAGATTGTCACTTAAAAAAAACTTGACAATATACTCATTGCATCACAGAGCTCCATGTGGCTGCATGAATCTACTCAAAATTGAGATTATTACAGGATCAATATTGTAATTGGCAAAATAAGAAGTTGGCAAACTTCTGGATGATCTGATCAGATTCTAGTGTCATGCAGTTCTGTGATGCTGAGCACCAGGCTTCATATATAGGTCTTGGTATATGTTACCTGCCCTGGCTTTTTAGTGAAAAAATGTTTTTCATGAGAGTACTCTTTTTTTTTTTTACTTCCAGAGAGTGAACTCAATCAGCTCAGTCAGCTCAGCTATAATATTCTATCTGCCTTAACACAACAGCTTTCTTTTCTTGTGCAAATATATTTCTACCACATAAGCAGCACATGTCATGAGCTTCTATTGTGCAGTGCACTGTTCCTTGTGCATAAGGAATGGTGAGTCCTGTTGTGTTGTCATAACGAGGCACACATTCCTCCAATGTGTTGTGACTGGGCACCAGGCCAGAGACAAAAGGTTTCCAGTATCAGAGAAGGACAGTGTGCACTTCACTGCTTCAGAATGGGGGTTTGTTCAGGGAAAATGTTGGTTGGTTTCTGTTAAAACCATTGGGTCAGGTCCTGGTGCGATGATAATCATTATGGTGAATGGATGTGATCCCAAATGTTCTGGTTTGTTCAAACAGTTGTAGTTAAATGACACTGTAGTGAAGAAACAATTATTTTTATGATGATTCATGGGAAGATGCATAAATATGGTCTGTTAATTATTTAAATAAGCTCTCCAGCTGAATGGCAGCTTTAAGCCCTTAATTATCCTGATGCAGTGGCATAGCTTTGCCTGTACCAATGAGATTGGACACTGCACTACTAGGTAGGAATTCATGTGTGTTAACTGAGCCAGTTTTGTGGTCTTCAAAAAGACCATAAAGCCAGCTTTATGATCCAAAGGAAGCATTGCTTTTCCGATAGGCCAGCATTTCCAAAAAAGAAAATCCTGTGTAGCATACCTGGAATTCAAATGAGCCAGCTGCTGAGCCAGCACAGCAGGGCTTCTGGAAGTACATTTCATAAAAGCCTCGCACAGAGTTTTGGCTTTTTTTTTTTCTTTTTCAGTTTAATGAAAAAAGAAAAAAAAATGGAAATGAATCTTTAAAAAGCATGTTTAGGAGAGGGCTCTGTAGCATAAACAGGATAGGAAATGTGAAATGCAGAGTATATACCTTTTTGTATAGAGTAAATCAGAGCAGATTTTAAAGGATATGTAAACAAGCATGACTTGTGAGCCATGGAGTCCTTCTAACAGAAAGCTGCTGTTTTGCTTTGCAGTAAAGAAAACCATTTCTGTTTGTTCCCAAATGTAGGGAAGGGGCCTCCAGCACAGATATTGGCAGCAGCTGCTTCTTTGCATGTATTAACACCAATCTTTTGGTGAAATCATTCCCTCTGTTTAACCTTACTGGAGAGCTCACAAGCTCTGTCAATGCCAGAAGAGCAAATTTTTCTCCTTGGAGGAGGGGCAGAGAAATCTGTTGTCAGCTTGAGTCTTCTGCATTATTTTTCTTCCCAGTCTCTTCCTGATCCACAGCTTTGAGGTCCACAAAAGCTTTCAAATTCTCTTCTCTTCTTTCTAAGGATCCGTTTCATCCTGTTGAGGTGTTTTGTAATTTTTGCAGCTCTAAAGCAGATATCAGAGACACTAAGTCTAGTTTAATGTCAGAATTTTTTAATTCTGATTATGAGATTATCAATGGAAAGAAACTCCTCAGCACAGGTGTCTGGGAGAGCTGAAGGAACAGGTTCTCTGTTCTGCTCCTTTAGCCGCTTCAATATGGAGCACCCCTCACAGAGAAGCCGTCTTTTCACTTTGAAGTAAACAGTGATGAACACTCCTTTTAGTGTGTTCATCAGTTTTTGATTAACTTTTGATTTGGCAATACTGCTGCCCAGTTACACTGGTTTGAGGGAAAGGGCAATCTCAATCAGGAGTTTCCTTTTTTCCCTTTTGCTGCTAATTTCCCATTTTGTCTCTACAGCACAGGCCCCTCTGTTTTCAAAATAAGTTTGCCAAATCCTGTTTTCTTATTTTTTTTAGAATTCATCTCATTCACATAGATGTTTTAGGAAGAATCACTAAATAAAAAACAGTTTCTTCCACCATGTGAACCTTTATGAATATTGTAAGTTACTAAAATGGGGCGTTATAATGAAATGTGCTGATTCCCTGTAGGAAGAGGATGTCATAGCCCTGTACAAGTTGTTTTACACTTGCTTTTTTCTTGTTGTGAAATTTAGATTAAATACTCTGGTTTTGTTCTCACTCCAATTCAGTTTGGATTATGGACAGAATTAGTTTCTAAAAGTCATCTAATTGAATTGCAGAAACAGCTCTGTCGAAGTGTAGTACTAAAGTATTTAGTTGGTACTTTTTGGAATAAACAAAACTCTTCCCTGACTGAGCATTTAAGGACACTGGCAAGTCAAACCTCCATAGTGCTTTGTTGTTAGGCTGGGGATTTCATTTAATCTGTCCTGATGGTCTGCAGTGCTGGGTCTGCAGTGATGCCTCTCAGTTCCTCCTTCTCCTCCTCCTCCCAGCTGTCGCTCCCAGATCATGCACAGAGAGTAGGTAGAGCCTGGCTCTGTGAAGGCAGACAGGCATCTTTATGAAGTCTCCAGTCCCTGTTGACTTCCTCATGATAGCACAGTTGCAGTGGTGTCTCTGTCAGGGTCCCTCCAAAAGGTGGCTGTAGTTACCATGGGTATGAACAGAATTATGAGTTTACTTATTATGAGTTTATTATGAGTTTACTTGTGCTGCAAACAGTGTGGAAACAGTGTTGGGATAAATTTAATGTTGCAATGCAGGCAGCTACTCAAATATTATTTACATATGCAAAGTAAGGGTGGAAGAAATCACATATTAAATATGTTTCCTGGCAAGACTTCATTGTATTCTGCCTCTATGGGGGAAAGGAGTTAAGAACAGTTGGGTCCTCTACTGTTTCAAGGACTTCATTTTTCATCCTTGACAGAGTTGAAGCACAAATATTAGTTAGCTTGACTTTTTTTTTTTAAATCAATGTGTGTTGTTAAAATTTTGTGGTAATCCATACTGGCACATTACCTCAATGTTTTAGAAGACAATGTCATCATAAATTAATTCTTATGCTGAAAGCAAGTGGTTTTATTCCCCATGTATAACAGAATGATGATATTACACTTCCACTTGATGCTTGGAAGAGTCAGCCTTTTCTTGACCCTCATTCTGTTCTTACTACTTCTTTTTTCACTTTAAAGAATAAACCTCAGTAGCTTCCATTTTTTTTTACAAAACAGCATCACTTTTGTACAGCAGAAACAAGTTTATGGGGATGGTGAGGAGGTGCCTTCTCTTTTTTTTGTTGATGTTGTGTCTTGACCTCATTATCTGTGTAGCAGATACTTCATATGACTCTTGAAAGAATTTATTACCTTTTTTTTGGATAAGACAATGTTTAGATCATTCACAAAATAACTTGCAACAGAAATACTTCAATAAGTTTGTTTTCTAATCACCCTTCTTTTCTCTTAAATCCATAATTCTGATTTAATTTCCTGAGTTACTGCAGATCAGATTAAACACACTGTTCTGCACATTACCATTGTGCATATAAAATGGTGGCTTTTGAATTTCTTTTTCATTATGCCTTTGCAAGGATTTTTTATGACTTTACTAGCATTTATAGGCCCAGAAGGAAGCAAAAAAAGTTATAACCTACTTTATACATAAAACTTAGAATAAGAATTTGAAAGTCTGATTTTATCTGTAAAGAATTATGGATTTTTGTTTAACACTTTTGTTCTGAAGAGTAATCATACAACTTATATTTTCTGTATGCTTTATCTGTTTCACTGATATTTTCTTTCTTACCTGGGTGGGAATAATGAAGGGATATTTTGATGACAGTTGCCTAAAAAAACCAAGGAAATTTTACCATGAAAGACAAACAATTTTTTGCTAAAATACAGCTTTTAGGTTTTGAATGAGCCTTTTAGTGCTTTCCACATGGGAAGAGACTGCTTTGATCACACAATCTCACTTCAGTTGTTTTAACCTAGAATTGACATGGATTCCTGGTTTAGGAATGATATGTAATTTTTCCTATTTATTTAATGAAGTAAGGCTTCAACATTTTAAATCTCAAGGACAATGAACAGGCATGTAGTCTTTATTTTTCATGAATCCAAATAAATATAGTGTTGCCATCTTAGCTGATAGACATTGTTTCTTTAGCGAAAAATTAGGTGACTTTTTCATTGCAGTTGTGAACCCTGGAACATCCACAACTTTCCCAAAGGTAAAATGTGTGCAGCCTCAGTCTAACAAACATGTAACTGTGTTACACAAATAAATAGGTTTACTGGCCCTTATGGAAAGCGAACTGCAAAACTGAATTGATGAGGTCCTGATGTGAAGAAATTACTGGTATTGAGGCAATTCCATTTCTGACTCTTATCTGTTGGATATTAAACTTGACACTCAGCTGTCACCCATCGTGCCCAGCAGAGAGTTGAAGGAAGCCTCGCTGCAGTTGTCAGTCAGCAGACTCTGAGTCAGCATGCATAATACACAAATAGTTGCTGTGATTTTTTTTAACTTGTTGTATTAAACCCAAATGCTAACTTAAAGGATGAAGTTCATCTCTTGTTTTCCACTAATACATGTACTTTATGCTCACTGGGATTACTGGGTCGTAATACAACACTTTTCCTGATTGTAGAAGATGTGGTTAAGATCTACCAAACAGGGACTCCTGGAGGGAAATGTGGCTGAAGGTGGATCATCTGGACAAATGGCTTAGCACCACGACAGACTGCGAGAGAGAGATCACATAAGCTTCTCCTCTTCCAGACCAGTTGGGAAATTCTGTGTTCAGAGGTAGCTCTGAAAGTGGTGGAGCTGCCACAGAAAACCCCTGGAATTTATACTGCTTCTCAAAAGCCATATCTAAAGCAGTAATGTACTTTCCTCTAATGAAAAGAAAAAGAACTCCTAGGTTTTTGACTAAGTCATTAGGTATGTGTGTTTTGCAAGAATGGAGCAGATTTTTGTTGAAAAACTGAACCTCTGAAACCTCCAAATCTCACTCAACAGAAAGAGATTGCTGATTTGGAATGGCTCTGCAGTGATTATTCTCTTCCTCTTGTTCTCAGTTCCTGAGACAGCTATTGTCTCCCATGGAACATCACAGCCAAGGATTCACTAAATGCAGTATGTTTCACTCAGCAAACAGGAAGACTGGAACAGAAATCTCGAACATCCTTAAAAGGAAAGATGAAAAAAAGCCCTGAACATTTTTACATCCAGCTTGTAACTCTTGCTAGTTAAAATTTCTGGGCATTTTTCAAAAAAACCCTCAAAGGGGAGAAAAAATGCATTCTCCTAACACTTTTTTACTAAACCTTGTTTGCTCATCAAATTAACCTAATATTAAAAAAAATTTAAAATTCTGCATATTGCTTAGCCTGATTTCCATAAACCTAGTCTAAAGAAAGGCAGCTCATTTGCATGCTGGTCTTGTTTTTCATTCTGCTCTGAATAATACCACAGGCTGCATGTTCTTTGTCTTGTTGAACTCCAAACCATCGCCTTTCTTGAGGATCATAGGATGTAACAGGGGTTAAAGCATTATTTCAGTAATATACAGCTTTGTATATTCAAAACTTGTAGTGTAAAGGGAAATGCTTTTCTTTATTAATTATGCCAGCAATTGGGAAAGAGCTGCTAGGAAAGATTTGCACTGCTGCTCATCTAATACATGGCAGTAATGGGGGATGTTTTTGCTTTCAAAGCAGAATACAGGACAACATGACTAATTGTGTTGGTAAAG
The DNA here is from genome assembly GCA_013397135.1 of Pachyramphus minor. Taxonomy (NCBI): domain Eukaryota; kingdom Metazoa; phylum Chordata; class Aves; order Passeriformes; family Tyrannidae; genus Pachyramphus; species Pachyramphus minor. The sequence goes on along the minus strand of VYXB01005849.1, from coordinate 97,529 downwards.
CGGCGTAAAGCTCACCGTAAAGTAATTATTCCCTTGCACACCAGGGACTGAGGACTCTTTGCAAAACCAGATGCAAAACACAAACTTTTTTCTTCTATTAAAAAATTTAGGCAATGCAACAGCCCTCAGTGCATTCATGATGCATTTGCTGGGAAGTTTTCTATATCATGCTTGGGTATGGAGATTTGAACAGCATGTTATGTTTTCATATCTTTCTGTCAATCTGTAACAATGTCAACTGGCAGTACAGGTATTTGTATATACAGTAATACAGTACCCTGATGTATTGTAAATCTGTTATTTTTATATAAATAGATTTCTTATTCCACAAATGAAATTAGAATCTGATCTTGATTTTGAACAGCAGATTTCAAATGAGAAGGTCATTTTATCTTGTTTTTTTGTCTGCAATGTGGAACAGCAGAACCCCCCCCATAGGTTTTGGAATTTTCTTTGGAGAAACCGTAACCACACTGATCCCTGGAAAACACTGAATCCATTCCAAATTCAAGAATTGTAGATTATTCTTGCATTAGGAACTCAATTTTTAAAAAATATGATGTTAAACCATGCAAGTTGAATGGTTACCTCACTGAGAAGCAGATTATCAGTAGAGAAAGCAAAAAAGTTAGTCTTATTTTTTCAAATAATTCTCAATGCTAAATAAAAGCTTATTTCCAATATTAAGTTGGGGCTTGATTACTATGACAGTGGTGGTTATTTTTAGGGTTTGGAACATAAAATGGAAAGAAAAAGTGTTAAAGTGTAGAAGAGGCAGAACTCATGGTGGGTAGGCTTGGGATGAGAAGTGGTGAACCATGATAGGATAGTCAGGGCTAGAAGGTCACCTATGAAGTAACCTGTGAAACAGCTCCTGCTGTTCAGTTGTTGTCCCAGGCTGCTGTGCTTCCTGTATCTTCCATTTCCACTGGTAAGGTTACACTTGCTCTCCAGCACTGGCAGGGTACACAGTGGTTTACTCCCTCATTTGATCAGTTAGATCCCAAGATGTTGCCAGTGGTTTGGTCTGGCTAACTAATCTTCACTGCAAATTGACAGTGTTTTTGCGCAAAAGCAGAAGACTCTTGGGTTCTCCCTTCCTCCTCGACTTCCCTTTTCCATATTGGTCCTGTAATTCTCTTTTGTAATCCACAAATCTTTCTCCACCATGCTGTTATGTGTGAACTCCACTTTGTTTTGTTTATAGCAGGTGTCAAAACTCATTGCTTTGGATTGCTTAATCCCACCTCATCAAAATGGAATTGATTGCTGCTTAGAAGCATCACTTCCAAGGCGATGCTTACAAATCTCTTTATGTTGACATACCTGTCAGCAGTGACTGTTTCATCTTGTCCAGAACCACAGTTGTTTCACTGCTGCCCTCTCCTCCTTGTTTGTTGATTGATAGCAACATATTGTGAGTTTCTGCATTGTGTGTGTAAAAAATTGTGTATTAGAAGGGTGATCTTTATAGTGTTTGTACCATGCATTAAAATAAAGTGTTTGGATCCTTGCCTGAATTACCAAGTGCCACTACCCAAAAATGGTTGTGATTTAGTTAATAAAAGACTCCTAGTTCTTTTCAGCCTGACTTCTACGCTTGAGAGAAGGTATAAATATTGTAGGTGTTTTGAGTACTCCAAAGCACAGAACTTGTTTGTAGCTGGCTCTTAAAAGCTGTAGCAGCAGTTGTGCTGGAATATTATTAAAGAAATGGATTGGAAAACCAGTTCAACAAAAAATTGGGAGTCACATATGGTTCATTTAAGAAGTGATTTTCCACCAAACTCCCTGTTACTAGACCTGATGTTACTTTTAAAATCAGAATAATCTATTTCTTAGCTCCAAGTTCTATGTTAAATTGGTCTTGATAAATATTCTGCCTTGCTCTGGAAGTTTCAGATTTTGTTAGCTGGTTTTAATATTCATTTGTACAGTTCCTTAGCTGCCTCTGTCTTATATTCATAATGTTTCATGGGAGAATATTTCTTTGATTTGCAAGGGGTTGCAAAGTTGAGGACCTTATTTCTAGATTTAAATTGATGCAAGAATGAATCTCTGTTTTTGATCCACGGGCTCCCTCTCCCGGTCTGGGAGGTGCTTGGCACCAGGAGCCTGATTAATGCAGAAGGTAAGTGGAAGTTATTTGCATCTTGATTTAGGGACATAATGCTGATGGTGTCTCCTAACTTTTTAATGACAGAACTGTGCTCTCTCTAGTAGCAATAATGAAATTTACATGGGTGTTCTGAGGAATGAGGGTTGCAGGGTCCAGTTTATCTTATTCAAACGCCAATTAAGACATATCACAAGGACAGAAAGCAATGTGTTGCAAACAATATTTACAAATAAAACCAGCGAATTTGCACATAGAAATAACTTCATGAAATATACTCTCTAGATGCCCTGATACTTCATCTTTGTTTCTGTGACACCTATGTATTAATATTCTTAGATTATAACACATTAGTGTTGTAAAATGCTTAAAAAATTGAGACTTTAGAGTCATAAAGCACACCTCATAGGTAATAACTAGAGGTCACTTACTTTTGCCTCAAGTTTTTAAACCCATTTCTAAATTTTATGAAGTAAATTTGTGGCAGAGTTGAAGAGAAATTTTTTGTGTTTTACCTTCCAAGTCTTGTTTCTAAGAATTTTTTTCAACTTGAGTTTATCAACATTAACAGGTGTTTACATATCTTATGAAATGAAACAGGTGTTCTAGAATGGTCCTTCCTATAATGCTGTTAATTGATAACTATATTGCAGCTGACATAATTTAAAAAAAAAAACAACAAACAAAACATTTCTTTGGCTCCAATGATTTGGAGTAGATGCTGTTTTTCGTATTTTTGGACCAAAGACTTACATGCTAATTTTGGGTTTGCTTTATGCTGAAGTAAGTGACCACAGAATGTCACAAGGATGCAAGATATGCAGGTCAAAAAGATTTATTCAGAAGACCTGCAGTGCAAGTAGGGGCAGGGCTGGGACTGTCTTTTGTACATTGATGATAATGTACATGACAAGCACCAGATTGATGTTAATTGCTTTCACTTTAGAATATCAGCCTTTTATTCCAGAGCCTGAGTTTATAACAAATATTCAAAGGAGTCTATAACATTTTCATTCATTTTAGAAATTGAGTGTGAATTTTGAAAAGAAAGATCTTACTAGTGAAATATCAAATTCCAGAGCTCACTCGGAAATGCTTTGCTAGAACTGGTAATTTAGGTGTTCATCTTGGCTTTACTTAAAGCAAGTGTTAGTTATGTCTTATGAAGTAAAACCAGGTTTGGGAGAACTATTATAGCAATTCTCTCAACTTACCTACTATTCGTTCCAAAGACACTGAGCGTGGAGTTTTCACATGAGCAGAGGATCTAAGACGCATGTGAGAAGTGTTAAGTATTTTGCTGCTGTGAGTTGGTCTGACAAACATTGCAAGAAGGAAGACAGTAGAAGTGAATAGAAACAGCACATAACATATGAGTCAGTAAAGTCTGTATCTCCTGAGAATTTACTGGTTTTATGTATACTACAGGCACTTTAAATGACAACTGTTTGTTGTACAGTCTTGTTATGCCACACTCTTGATTACCCCCTTTACCATCTTGTAAATCTTCTGCCTGGCATCTATTAGTTATCTGGTCACCTTATTTAGATTTATAGGGATTGAAATTATTTCTGAGCTAAATTATCTAGTCTCTGTAATGCCAGTGCTCTGAGATAGCTTGATACTTGTCTATGGAAAGTAGCTTTAACATCTATTGGTTAAATAGGCAACCTGACAGGAACACAGCCCTGCTCTCTAGTTTACTGACTTTACTGCACCGGTACCTTGAAATGGTAATAATATTTTAACATTTTGTACCTTCTTCCTCCTCCTCATCCCCCAGCTCTGAAGCCTCTTTAAAGTTTAGACTGTAAGGTACAGTGAGAAGTAGCTTTCTATAGTGCTATCACTTATGAAGTCTTTTCAATTAAAGCAATGTGTGGTTTTTTTCGTCTTTTGTGCACAGGTACTTGGAACACCAAATGAAGATACGTGGCCTGGAGTCCACTCTTTACCCCATTTTAAACCAGGTAGGCCGAAGTACCAAGTTCGTCCAAATTCTCTCCCTGGAAATATAGAACAGAGATAGCTGCATCCCTGCCCAAAAGCTTCGAAATGACTTGGTGTGCAGTGCATGAACCATAATGCACTTCTGCTGCTTTTTATTGTGCTCAGGGTGTGTGTGGGGGATGCTTTTGTTTAATTTCTTTCCCTTCCTTTTAATTTTCTTCTATTTATTACAGTATGAGCCCTGACCTGCTTGCATTCCTCAGCCACCGAGTATTGTACCTTTCAGATTGCTAGTAGGGTGATTCCTAGTCAGTATTACTCTTCTGCAGAGCGCACCAAACTTTGACAAATACTAAAGGAAACTAAAGAGTAGAGAAAAGACATTGTGAAAGCTGAAGCCATTACTAGATCATCTGTTTAGCACCTTTCTGCAAAGGTTCAATTTTTTAATACATGTTATATTTGAAGTTGTCATATTCTACAACCATCCTTGAGAAGCCATTTCACCATCTGATACCTTTTTGTGAGAAGGAGCAGTTTGTTTCCTAGAAACTAGATGGATGTGGTCAGCTTCATTATGCTATATACACATGTTTATATATGTAATATGCATAGTATTGTGAATTTCTGAGTGGGGATCTTAGAAATACATTTTTAAACATGGCAAAGCAGGTGAATGAGTAGAAGATGTGTTGGCTCTTGAGGGTGATAAAATACTGGAATTGGTTGTCCAGAGAGGTTTGCCATCTTCATTCTGTTCAAACCATGGCAGGACGGGACCTGAACAGCCTGAACTTGTTGGACCTGCTGTGAGTGGGTTTGGACTAGGTGGTAAAGAGAAGGTTAGTAGATGTTCTTGGATTAAGGACTTAATTGGCCCACAATATATTTTGCTAGGATGAATCATCTATGTATAACCATATGACTGAAGTCTGGATGTAAGTAACAGAAATTGACCCAGGAATCCACTTTCAGAGACCCTAAGGTCTCTCAGTAAACTTCTGGTTCTTCTTTACTGTGATGATAGTTCCTTCAGCTTTAGTGATAAACTGTGACAACCCCTATCATCCTATGTCATTTAAACCTAATTTCAAACTCATCTCATAGGTCAGCCATAATGAAGAACATTCCATTTTCATTTCAGCTTGTCTTATACATCAGATCTGCAGAATCATAGTAGGTTTTTTGGGCAGCAGAGAGGCAGGAGATAAGGCAGGGGAGCTGTAAAGGACAAAGGGATCTAGGGAGCCCAAGACAGAGAGAAAAAAAAATGTGTTGTAGGGCTTACCCTGATAGGAAGACAAAGCCTCAAGAAAGAGGAATGCAGACAGCTTTCTTGCACTTCGCTTTCAGTCTCTGTCCTAGACTCACTGCTGTTTAGTGAAATCATACTCTAGTGAACTCTAGTGAATTAGTAGAAACTTATTTAACAAGTACAGTTTTTCACTGAAATACTAAAAATACTACAGTGTTCTTCCCTAAAATAGCTTTTGTGTTTCTCCTTCTTGATACTAATTAAAAGTTAAGCATATACACATGATCCTCACAGAAATATAGTGGTCTGTAACAGCAGTCCAAAGACATTGGTTTTAGCAAGAACAGTGAAGAGAAGAAAACCAGGAGGTGTCAGTGAATGCTGTTTGGGTTGGTTTGTTTTTATTCTTCTATATGATACAGGAAAGTTTTGAACAGTAGATGGCAGCCAAGAAATTTCCTGGTTTCACTTTTCAATTTGGCTTCCAAGTGTGTTAAGGGAGGTCGGTTTATTTCCACAGAAGAATATCAGGAAATAAATCCATGGTAGGCACTTCATTAAATCTAATTTTTATATAGGCATTGTGTTAGACTTGCTCTTATTTACTCCACTCCAGAGTATGAATTTTTTCAGCTACAAATACATAATATTTATACAAATGCAGAGTGGGGACAAGAGGAAAGATGCCGCCAAGATAGAAAATGGTCACTCAGTATTTTCACTATTTCTGCATGGTGTGGTCTTTGTTCTCTCAGATCCTTTCCACATCTGTGAAGTATGTATGTTTGTAAGTGAGAGTAATTACTATTCTTAATGGTAACTATTTAATCATTCTAGGGCCTGTTAATGCAAAGTGCTGAGCTCCTTAATTCTTTTGCACTGTGGAGGTCTGAGAGCACTCGAAAAATAAAATCCCTCTTCTGTGTTCTTTCCTCCCTTTGTGCCACCCTATATCCTTGATGACCTTGGTAAAATGATTTTTTGCTTGTTTTACGGTTCCTCATTTGCTGATTTTAGAAATTACAGCAATAGAAAGCATCATCTAACTGGACAACAAAAACTGGCTTACATACCCCAAAACTGAGTAGTTAGATTTTATGCTGGTAAGGTATGGAATGGTTCGAGCAGCAAAACACATCACCTCTGGTATACATCATTCTGGTATACCATGTATGCTCTGGACAAAAAGCTATAACCTATGGGCTACGCTGGAATTAAAACTATTTGCTCAGGCCATTAGGGTCGTTGGAGATGTTTGATCATGGATTCCAGGTTCTCTGTTGCTTCTTAAAAATATGCTTTCCTTTGTGCCATTCTGTGCACAAAAGCTTTCTGTGGCAAAGCTGCATTATCCCCTTCCACAGATGCTCCACCAAATACACTCCCCTGGTCAGAAATTGTTCTTACACTTTAGTTTTCATCACTGACTTCTTTGGAGAAAAAAATAGAGGTTAAGTCTTTAATAATACACTTAAGATGAATTAATCTTTTCCTTTTCTTAGCCAAACAATGCAGGAAGGACCCTGACATGTCTTTCCAAGTCTGAACCAGTTCCATTATTCTTCAGGATTTGTGAAATGACTGTGTTTAAAGAAGTGATATGGGGTTAAGTAACTCTTGTGTTTTGCATGTGTTTGTGAATTTAAGACTAATAGCTGCTAACAGTAAGTGTGATAAACTGAGACGTGCAGAGAGCACTGGTGATGAGGATATCGACGTCCACTCAGGTAAGGCTTTGGTGCTATAAGCTGAGTTGTGTAAGCACAAACCAAAAGGATTTGAACAGAAAGTATCAGTGATAAATAGTATAGTTTAAAAAATGCTGGGCACATGGGCACATGTGGAGTTGGAAAGATGATTGCGAGTAGAAACAAAATTTCATTGTATTTCTTGTTTGCAAATTGATTTCAATAATTTTCATGCTCTGATTTGGTAGGGCATGGTCTTGTGCTGCAGAGAGTTAATCACAGTTTACGAGGAGGAACGTCTGAAAAACATGGCATTAGTCTCTTTTCTACTACAGAGGACCCTCTACCACAAGGGTCTGATTATTATGGAAAGCAGCCAGTGCACAAACAATGATAATCTCTGACATCTTAATATGCAGGAACATTTCTGAGTTTGAATAAGAAATGTGTTCCTAAGGCTAGCTGTGGGTGGCACTATGTCATCTACACCCCTAACCTTGGTGATTTTCACAGATTATAATATTGAAAATAAAATGGTCATAGTTTTGTTTGCCATTTAAAAAGTCAGAAAACAACTTGTATTTTATCTTCCTGCTTAGAGATTTCTGATTACTTTCTATGTAACAAATACTCCAAATAACATGGAAGATATTTAAATGTAAAAGTTGACCCGGTCTTTAAGCTTTCTCTGGGCCTCAGCCTTGGTCCTCTCAGTTTGTGTTTGTATATGTGCACACGGGCACACGTACACGCATGTCCTGCTTAGTAAATTACTTAAGGATAATCTAAATAATGCATTTGAAAGTTCTGAAATTCTTCAGAGGTGTTTCAGTACCTTTGGGTTACTCTGTGATTCACTTTGGTGCTGTTAAGGATGCTACAATCTTGAGAGGATCTTCAGATACTCAGGTGTCACCAAAGAAACCCAGCAATTCTGGATCACTGTGAGAGTAAATTATCTGCCTCAAATAGGAAAATAGTTTGAGGAAATTATGAAAAAGTGGTAGATGCTGTTTCAATAATATCTTGAGTTTCCATTTGGAATAGGAGCCCCACATTATTGGACAGAGACACTGTAAATAATGGACATGACCACCTGACACAGGACTTGAAGAACATGTTTTCATTATTTATTCTTTTGCTATGATACTTTCAGAAACGTGTAAATTTGCTGCACTAAAGCAAATCCAACCACCAATCATATCCCTGGACCTGTATCTCCAAGAAAAAAATTAAACTAGGCATTTACTATGTCTTATCTGCATGCGTGGAGATGAGGCAGTACTCCAAAACAAGCTGCTTCCTTACCAGTCTTGTGTCCAAGTCTTCCTGATTTTTGTGTATTATTCTCTCCTTGTTGTTAAATCTCCCATTTTTCTTGGTCTGGAGTCTTGCCAACTTTTCATCTCCAGCCATTTGTCCTGGATTCAGAGTCCTACCCAAATAATTGAGCAAGATAAGTCTTTGGATCAACATCTATGCTTAAGTCAAGTTTTCACTTTTCCTGCATTCTCAATTACTGTTTGGGACTGATGCTGTGTAACCTCCATCCTGGGAAGTTAAGTAGACATTTATCAGAAGGTACTGTCAGCAAGTAAAGTAGGAGAAGGTAAGATATGGCCACAATAGAAGATAAATGAAATTACCGTGGCCATGAAGAGGTGATGATGGTCAAGGAGAAGAAATGACTTGTTAGGAAGGTGGAGAAAATGTGAGAATGCTATGTCATGTTCATTGTGCATCAGTTACTTACAATACTGTTTTTAGGTGAAAGAAGGTTTCATATTTAATCTTGGGCTGATGGTGTAGGAGCCTGAACCTCACAATGCTCAACAGACGATCAGATGCAATAGAGAGTAATATACCTGAAAGGTGCCTTTATGCGACAATGAAAGCATCTGCTGAGCACTGATTTTTAAAAGAGAATCCCTAAAGTCAGGATGAAAAGAGGTAACAGAAAGAGGCTCTCCTTAAGGAGAAAGCAGAACACAAAAAGACACAGTTTTCATAGGAAATACTGCATAAGACAGAATTTGCCAGAGACTGACAGGTACTTGATGGATTTATTAAAAAATCACAAGTGTATGACTGACAAAACCACTGCAGAACTGGTGTTCTGACTCAGGAATTCTACTTTGCTTCTCAGGTGATCAATAAATATAGGTTTGGTATAGAAATGAGATCTTGTCTACTTGCATCTTGATAGCTAAGTTGTTTTCAAAGGATTTAGTCTTCATTTAGAGTAGAGTTGGGCTGAGAGACTAAACTCTTTTGGCACAAACACATGAACATACTGTGTATGAGAACATATGGCTTTTCAAACTTTCATAGCAGTTTTTCCTATAGAGTTTCACCAAAGCCTGTCAACAATTTATTACACTCTGAATCAGTATCTTGTTTATTTACATCTACGTTGCTGCCAGCAAATGTTCCCAGGCGGTGTGGGAGTCTGCTGTTAAACTGTTAGAGCAGCCTCTGGCCTGCCTTACCTCATGACAATTAGCACTTACCAATCATTAATTCCTGGGCATGTTTAGGGAGTTAATGTAGGCCAGGGACCGTTTCCCATAAGAAGGAAGTTTCCATCTCCTGTACTGGAGGATGGAAGTGGAAGGGTGCTGCAGTAGTACTACAGGACAGTGATGGTGTCTCAGCCAGACAGCTGAGCACATTTAAATTACTGGTATCGATGTAGTCTTCAAGAATTTGCATATTTGAAGAAAGGAGAGGGATCTGTGAAGGAGAATTAATTTCAATTTTCTCCCCCTTTCTTCCTTGCCAAAACTAAATTGTATTATTTGGTGTTTTCTCAAGTCTGTGGTATCCACAACCTAAGAGAAGCAGAGTTGTCTATGTTTTCACCATTTAAAAAAATTACATTAAGCTGAAAAGTTAAAGTAACCTATTACAGATGCAGGAGAACCAGGGTGTGCACTGCTTAAAGGCGGAGCCATTTAATGTAGAAGTGCAGTGCTTCAGACAATGCTAGCTATTAAAATTACATTTTCTACTCATGCTCAGTAGGGAGTTTGGAAAACAGCATCTATGCTTCCTCTTTACACAACCTGTGGACTTCTAAAGCAGATGCTTTTGGAAGGGAGAAGAAGAGAGGGGATGGGATGGAGTGGGGGGGAGTTGAAGTAATTTTTCTCAAGGCATTTGACATACAAAACCCCAAAGTTTAGCTCATGTATATGGTAAAGCTCCAGTTGTGAATGAACTTTAGTGAAAACTCTAATTTCACATTAGTGCTGCAAATATTCTAATACTTGAAAATTTGCTTGTCAATGTGGATGCTTGTCTTTGTATCTTTACTAACATAATTTAAATATTTTTAGCATTGAATCTTTAATAAAAATAGCATATGAGTCTTACATGTCACAATATAGTGTTAGTCATGTTAGACTTAATTTAAATTTAAAGAAAACCCTTTTAAAGAAATAATGAATTAGACTTTTCAAAATATTAATTATGGTGATATTTAAATATTTGCATTTAAGCTAATCACATTTGGTTTTAAATAGAGAAGAACATTAATCAAGGAATGCATATTAGCCATCATGTTTTGATTAACAACATAAAAAATGCCTTGAAGTCAAACTGCATTTTAAGTTCTTTGGTTTAGACTAGAAGCTGATTATCAATAGCGCTAAAAAGAAGCTAAAAATCAAAATGTATTCTGCCTCTAATTCCTTATGTAGCTTTTCTTGCCTATCCTAGGTCCTTTCAAGGCAAATGTGGCAAAGGTATAATAGTTCATGTGTTTTTCTGACTGATAAAAAAGAAACAACCCTCATCTTGTTTTATGTTACTTAAAATGCAAGTGCTATTTTTTCAATTCTCACAGCAGACCAGTATTCCTGCAGTGGTCTGCTAATAAGCTCACTAGTGAGTTCTGCTGAAATTCACTTCTGTTTGAACCTGCCCTTGATGCTGGGCTGTCAGATGGAGCGTGTTTATCAGGCAGATAATGATGTTTGCAGTGGAGAAAATGTAGGTATATGTGTGGGCACACAAGTGAGTATGCATATGTATCAATGTTTTTTAGAGTGGTTGTCTAAAGGAACTAAGAAATGGACAGAAAGAAATACTGTTGTTTCTAAGACCACTTAGTGCAGTGTACTCGATGAGCTCTCTGGCCAGGCTTTTTTTTTCTTTTTCATCTAGGCCTTCAAACTGGTTAGAATTTGGGAGCACTTGTTTTAAGAATATAACTTTTTTGATACATCAGGTTTGTCAAATCAACCAGCTGAAGAAATTTCCTCCTTCTCTTCCTCTGGTTGCTCATTTCTTCTTCCATTTTGCTGTTGTTATTCAAATAGCTTTGCTGATGCTACTGTTTGTGGGGCACAGTCTTAAAAACACAGGCATTGAGTAAGCTGTGCTGCAAGGTCTGAAGCGAAGAACAGCTCAGATCCATGTACTGCCAGAGCATTTGTGTAACTGCACCACCAGCATCGGTGAGTGGGCCGTGTGTGGGGCCAAGCAGACTGTAAGGTCTTGGTTCTGAAGCTGGGCTTCTGAGGCTGTGGATGTAATATGTTAGACTAGTCCTTCTGTATACTCCTCTAACATACTAAAAGGCATATAGCAAATGCTACAGGAAGATGTTGCTACATCTTTCCAGTAATGAATATGAATACTGTATGTTTGCCCTTGTTCATGCAGTCCTATATAGGGATGTCTTTACACTGCATTTGATTATGAACTTAGTCAAGGTTTGACTAACTTGGTCTTCTAACAAGAAAATGATAAACACTTCTAGGTGCTGTGGGATTTAAACAAAACTAAAAATCTCTTTCTTCTTTTGTTTCACATAAACAGAAAACCACCTTTGACTAGTAAAATACAGCACCCATGTGAAAAGACAGCTCTGTAACAGCAAGATGTGGTTCTAGTGAGGATGATGACTGTATATTTGGGATTAAAATGCAGAAGATGAAATTTTGTTTCCTGAATTTGTTCCCAAAGGATTCGCAAATATTTAAGTGCTTGCATAAAGAAAATTAAAATCATACTTTTTACTTTAAATTTCAGATGAGATTACTGTGTTGATCTTCCAGTGTTTTTATTAATAATAAACACATTTAATAATAATAATCTAAAAATATTGGAACTCTAGTATATATCTCACAATCTGAAACTATAAAAATTCAAAATACATCTGAGATCAAATCCTGATCTGTAATCATAAAGTCTTTCAGGTTTCTTAAATCTCAGCCTCATGAGAATGAGCAGCTGCCTCAGCAAATACTGTGCCTTGTGCTCTTGACAGTGCCCTGCGTGCGCTGGAGGATGGCTGTGTGGGTGGGTGATGATGTGAGTGTCTGCACGAAACTCTCGCATCTGCCTGTTTGCTTTTCAGTTCTGAGGGAGAGGCATTAAGTTTTTGCTATACAGGTTTTCTTCCACAAGGTTGGAGCGAGATTTGGATCACCAGTACTGCTGCCTCTCGTAATGAACATCAGGCAAAGATTTCTTTTGGGGAGGAATATCCATGGTAATTGTGCAGTATTCCCAGGATCTTGCATACATTCAAGATCTACTGACTAATATTACTGTTCTTTATTATCAAATCAATGGGAGCATCTGAAAAACAAATACCATATGCTTGAAAGTATCATAAAATGTAATTTCATGCAGTTGGTCACAGTCAGATATGTATAGCTTTAGATTTGGTTTTATTAAATCCGTTGAGCCAGTAAAGGACAGAGATGTTCATACAGGTGTGTGGGAGTTGTTCACTCTGAAAAGTGACTAAGAAACCAACTTGTGAGACTGAATTCCAGTTCTGTCATTAATTGGACACGTGCAGGGCATGCTCAGATAAAAGTTGAGAGGTTAAGTTGCTTCTTTTTTTGCCTATGTTGGGACTGCAAGATTGGTTTTTTAGGTATGTAATACTATGGTTTCACAGTTCGGGACCTAAAAAACTGGTCCATGGTGGAGTTCAAGGACAAGGTTATTGTAGCTGCTCTGTTCTGGCAACTCTGAAACAAAAGTCTGATGGGGTTTTTTATTCTCTAAAGGATGAATTCAGGAAAATAATAAGAGCTGGCATGTACACAAGGCTGGGCTTAGTTAACACAGTAGTACTATCTAATTATATATACTATGCACTATGCATATCCATTATATTATACTATCCATGAAAGTTAACAGGACTCTGGTTGGAGCCATGACCACAAAATAATGTAGAAAAATTAAAGTAAACCTCTGATAGTCCAGTTAAGAAAATACATTGTATATGATACTTTTCAAATGTTTTAAGTGGATGTAACTCTGTTTGTCAGCTTGAGCCAACTCAGTATCTAACAAAAACATATTGCAGAATAACAGATAAAATCAAAATCTGTCTCTCTCCAGGTCTAGATTAGCTTTTCAGCAATGCTTCAAGTCTCAAGTTCAATTCTCTTTCCACCCAGCAATTTTCTGCACCTAAATAGATTAATATGCAAATTTGTAGTTCATTAGCTGAATGTGTATTTCAGACTTCTTGTTACATGTCATTGTCTAACTGTATCTTATTTTTCAGTCCTTTGTCATAAATAAATGGACAGTTATGGTTGGACTACTTACTTATGAAATATATATATACTTATGAAATAGAGAAAGTCTTAATTTTTTTTATAGTTTTTATGGGTATCTGTTTGCATATATGCTTTAACTCCCATTTGCAAAATAAAATTCAAGAGTGATCTCAGCTCCTGCTGAGGCCTATGCAACTTGGCTGTTAATCTTACCAGAGCTCAGGCTTTTCCTCTGGAGAGCAGAATTAGTAAAAAACTGGTACAATTTGAATTGTAACATTTCTTTCCCTTGTGAGTTTGAGTCATGCCCTCAATGCCAGTACATTTGTTGAACTACTTACAACAGAACATGTGCTTCACTACTGAGCTTTTATTTGTACTATTGGATATTAAAACATAATCAGAGGCAGTGACTCCAGTGGCATGTTACCTATAGTGAGCCGTGGCTACATCTAGTAATGATCCTGACTACTTTGCCCATCTGATTTAAAGACTTGCCTCAGGGCATTGGCATCTCTGTAGTAGACACATTGCATGCAACATACAATAGAGATAAAAAGAAATTGGTGCTTCCTATAATTTTAACCTGGGTGCCTCAGGTGGGTAAGTTATTTTGTTGTAATGTGTGCACACAGAAAATTGTAAAGAAATCTCTTCACTAACTCCTCTCAGTAAGAACAGAATCAGCAACTTCTTGTTTTCCCCTCTTTAACCATTGTGTTCTGCACACATTGTGGTATCAAGGCTTAAGAGAAAATACACAATGGTTTAAATTGTTTTTCCTTTTTATAGTACCCAAGCTGCTAAGTGCCTGGGATTGACTTTATCAGTAATTGGAAAGTACTGTAGAGTTTCTAATTTACAAAACTTAGGTTAATGTCAGAGAAGTCAGCTAATGGTCATGTACAGTCAAATATTTTCCAAATGCAGAAACTTTGTTGGTAATAAAAGCAAAACAAAACAAAACCCCACAGAAAACCTTTCAGACTCTTGTTTTATACACTCATCTTTGTCTAAAAGCTTTTAGCAGTATCACTATGTAGTTAGCATTTGGTGTTTTTTGCTAAGAAAGTTATTTGAGTAAATTTAGATACAACATTACATAAGTGATATTTATAATTTATGTTGCTGTTAGAACTATTTGTAGTCATGTAGCTTTGACTTTCCAGTACACTTGTCACACATATCTAAAAGGGAGTGATATAACTTAACTGCATCATTATGGTTAAAGCAACAAAATTTCTAAGCATGAAGTGGCCCTCAGACACAGTTTACAGGTCTGCTGCTTACCAAACACTTCCAGTAGTGACATCAATGAGAGCTGCAGCTTCTGCATTTGTTTTTTTAGTTAAAGAGAAAAAAAAGAAAGAAGTAGGTATAAGAAAGAAAATCAAAGCATCCACATTGATGCTAGGATTTTGCATGTGCCTTGGTTTTGGCACCTTCAGAACTGACTGCCTATGAAGTGTACATGACAGCTTGAGAACGCAGATATGCAAAGTATAGAAATACAGGAATTTGAACACAAGCCCTTCCATTTACAGCTGTTTTTCACAAAAAGACACATGCATAGCTATATGCATATATATATAAAAAATACTGTTGCACTGTACAGTGGGTCTATTAAATGTCATGCTCGTGGGTGGAGAGGAAGCAAAATTGTTTGTTTGTTTGCTTATGGAGAATTTTGTAAGTTTAGGACTCCTTTGCAGCAATTAATGCAATCACACTAGAGTAGTTGGTGATGTGAGTACCAGTTTACATAGTAGAATTTCAGTGCAACGAGTCTTCATGGAAAATGTTATTATATTCTCCAGCTGAATTTGAATGAATACAACTACATTTGTTTCTTCCTGAGAGGCATTTAGCTCCTGGTGCAAAGGTTAATGAAGTACTGCTCTTTACTTCTGCAGCAGCTTTCGCAGCATCTTCCTTTTCCAACTAGAGTCCTACTGCAGATCAAGCATCTTCTTGGGTATGAGAGGGAAAGTACTTATATCTAAACTTAAGAACTTAATGTTTGAGTAAATAAGTTGCCATTGTACTTGTTACTTCTGCTCATTAATTGTATATATTCTTTAGAAAAATGACTCTTATATTGCCATCAGTGTCTCTGTGTGTCACACAGACTCACACTTACTTTTATGCTGCCGGAGAAGCATAAAAACATGACAGCGAGGTCATAGAGAATTGTATTTGCCATGAAGAAAAATAAAAAACCAAACTAGATTTCAGGCTTCTTTTTTCCCCCAGCAGTCAAAAACTACTTCAGAAGTAATTGTAAAAATTTACATTTCTGCTGATGCCACGGTAAATGAGCTTTAGATCATGCTGGTTTTGTTGTTTTAACAATTTTGGGTCTTTTTTGGGTTTTGGTGTTTTGCTGTTTTTTCTCCCTGTTTGTATGGAAGTTGCTCATAGGTTAGTTTTCTTCCCTTGTCTTAGGACTTGAGCTACAGTAGATATATAGAAATGATGAAATTATGAAAATTGATGGTAAATAAATATTTTAAAAACTAGATCCTGGTTTTAGTGTAAGTAATTGAGTGCACCTCTTCTTTATTTTACAGAACGGTTTACACAGTATGGCCCTAAAAACCTTAGACAAGCCTGGAATAAGTAAGTATTTTTTTTAATTGCATTTTTGACTCTTCAAGGGTATGATTCATAACCAGTTGAAGTTATCATAGCTAACTTAAAATGGCTCTATTCTTTTCAACTAAAACAGATTTTTATTGCCAGTTACCCATAACTAGGGAGAAACTGCATAACTTCATATTTTCTTCTTGGGGACGTTGGTTGGCAAGCGTATTGAGCTCATAGAGAGGTGCTATGTTATTGCTTTGGGGTGTCAGTTTCGAATTTTTTTTTCTCTGTTCATCTGTAACATTTCAGAAACTTTTAGAGAATATATTGCTAATCAACTTTTGAGTGTTATTTCCACATAATCATGCCCTGTTACCGGGTCCATCTGGTCATTGCCATACTATTTTATATCTTAATTATCATGAACGAAAAAGGTAATGTGAATTCACCATGCCTTTTTTTTTTTCTTTCAATGTTTCCTTATTTTTTCACATTTACATCAGATGGGCATTGATACAAAGTTTTATGCCCAAAACACAGATAAACCAGGGGTGCCTAACCAATCATCTGTATAAAGGTTACTAGAAGATTTCTCAGCATATGTAGAATTTTGTAGACAGGATATTTGGACCTCACTGTCCTGACCAATTGCCATCTTTTGTATTTTGAAGAAAGCATATATAGTTTGTATTGGATGAGCAGGATCACAGCTACATCAACAATTTGTCATGCCAGAAAAACTGTTAGAATTTTTTCTACACTCTCTTTTGACCAAAATTCTTTGCAAAAAGGCTAAGCCTTTGCTTCACCAGCATTGCTGTTTTCTTTCTGGTACTAATTCAAAATTTAATTTTTGCTACTAACTGGCTGTCTTGTTGGTAGTTTACCAGGCAGTTCAAGAGATAAATCAACAGGAGACTAAAAGGTCTCTAAGTTCACCACTGAAACTGAAGATACAAAATGTTTTGGTGAAGGAGCTCCCTTGCTATAAAGAAAGAAAGTTATTGATATAGTAGAAAGCCAAATCCTTTCTCTATATCTTAATTTATTAGCAATGAAGTGTATCTACAAATGCAAAATCCATAGCATGGTCACTTGTCCAAGATATGTTTAGGTTTATACCCACTTTGCCATTCTGTTATTTTTTTCTCTATCTACTCTTTCCCAAACCAATTCAGACTGAAACACAAAGGTATTTTTCATTAAAAAAACCAAAAACCAACAACTTTTGAAATTGTGGTTGACTAAACATGGAGAAATCTCTTAAAGTGTCAAGATTATTGTTAAAATTAGGTGTTAGTTGTTGAATGTGATACCATTGATGTTCATCCTTTGAGGTGAAACTTCTATCTCTGCAGTGTCAGGGATCTTTCATGACCTTGTATCTCTGCAGTACTACTGGATCCTCCATGGTTAGCAGTAATTTCCTGATTCCTGTGATGAGATATAAAGCTGGCACTGGCTTCAGTGCAGGCCTTCACAAAGGTTAAGTGTTGCTAGCTTGCATTAATTGACTTTTAACAATCTATAGAAAAGTTCCTGGCTTATCCAGTTCGGACTAGGAGCCTAATTTGGTGGCTTTGGAGGATAAATCCATCTCCTTTTTGCTGTAGATGGTGCACAGGAAGATTAAGCTTCTTATGTTTGGCTTTTGTGAATATCTCAAACCATTTTGCCAGTTGTTGTGATCCTCACGGGCATCTCTACCTCAAACTTACTGCTTGGAATAATGCAATTTTCTGAAAGTCACAACTTTCCTTTTAAAAATGAAGTCACTATAATTGTCCGTATTCTGTCCTTCAACAATCAACAAACTTGCAAGTTCATTTTTCATTTGAAAGTAGTTAATGAAGTCCAAAACCTTGGAAGAAGCAATTACATTACAGCATAGGCAATTAGATCGGGATTGGGAAAGGACAAGGAAACTAATATTGATGTGAATGTGTTTCCTTCAGGGCATATATTTGTGTAAGTATTTTGAATAGATACTGGCATGCTATTCCATCCATCCTGCAGGCCTGGACTGAGTGTTTTTCTATATCTTACCAGCAGTTAAACTGTTAAAATATACAGTTATGTGTTAATAAGTACAATAATGGGTTTGAATCTGAAAAGTTGCTATCTTGTATTTCCTTCAAGAACATTACATGAAATTTCTGTTTTCATAAAATAAATTTTAAAAAAGAAAAACAACCAGTTTGCTTAAAACAAAGCCTCAGTCTCTCAAATTTCCTAATTGACACAAGTTATGATCACATCACAGGCTGACTCAAATAAAACCATAGTTTCTTAAATTCTAAGAAACCTCTTCAAAAATATTTATACATTTTCAATGCTCTGTGCATAAAGGATTTGCAATTTTTCAGCATAAATGAAGAGATTGAAAGACTGAAAGCAATGACAATACATAGAGTTCAGTGCTTCATTTATGTAGTTCTACTATAATAGGAAATATTCAGTGTCTCAAAGTTATATACCATTTACATTTGAAATGTAAAGGATTTTCTCTTTTTCTAGTGTAAATCTTTATCTGTGTGCTGTATTAGAGTGCTGTTGCTTGCACAGCTGTAGTTAAGGATGTATAAACATTTCTGTTTAAGACATCATATTCCCAAGGGCTTATAATTCAGCTGTAAAACTTAATACATGGATAGACTGATTCATTCTAGAATTTTTCTTTCTTGTGGTGTTTCAAAAAGCAGCAATCTCTTAAAAAACTAATCCATTTTAACTTCCTGATTTAATTTGTTGAAGATTGTTGATGACACAAAATATGTCACATTTAGGATTGTTTTAAGGGTAGTTGGCAATAAACATGAGACACATGTAGGGAAAAACATACAGCCTTTTGTTTTTAAATGTGTATTGGTTTTGCTACAGAGTTACTTCCTCTACTTAATCTACTGTTTCATCTTTCAGGCACAGGCTGGCCCTTTATCTTGTTTATATATGTGTGGTTTAAGGTCCTGGAGTGGAAGGGTGAAAATATGGGCTTAGAAGTCTTCGAAGAGGCTTTTACCTCAAAATGTATGTTGTAATTCGATTTATATAAGGGGAGGGTACTAGAAGGAAGAATAATACTCTTCCAACATCTATAGAGCCAGCTTCACGTCTGTAAGATAGAAGAAGATTTTTTGTAGAGGCAAAAAAATTCAACTCCAAACTTCCAAAAAAGCCACAGATGGTAGTCTGAGGGCAAAATAATTGCACCTGACCAACTGCGCCAGCTTTACAAGATGGGAATTTTAAAGGCAGAGCAAGCAGTCAAAAACATACTGGACACAAGCCAATAGCTCTTCAATTCCCAGTCTAACTGGAAATTAGCTAAAAGTGTGGAATTTAACAGCAATGACAAAGTGAAACCCAGCAGGCTCATTATTTAAGTCAGATCCCTAAAATTCTTAAAATTGAATTGGTCAATATTAGAGGCTACTTCTGGGAAGTGTTTGAGGGAAATAATGTAACTCTTACAGTGATTGTCAAATTACTGAAAGACTATAAAGAGAGTATTTACTAGATAAGATGGGATCTATAAATTTTGTAGAAATGCTTATGAAGTCAGGAAACAAAACTTGCATTGACGTTTGCTTCTGTCTAGTAAGAAGCGTCACCTACACAGCATGACCTAACATACTGTGGAATGTAATTATAAAATGCTGGTCTAAAAAGAACTAAGATGTGGTAATCTGATCTTCCTATAGAGTCCATAATGAATTATATTTTCACATTTTTTCCTGAACTTCTCTGTTCAATTATCTCTACACAATAAAAACCAAAATCAGCTCTGCATTCAGAATGCAATGCAACCTCCTTCAATTTGCAAAAGCTTCTCCACAATAATAAACCCTTACAGAAGAATAACAAAAGAGAACTAATTATCCTTGTGTATATTTGGTAGGAAATAAAAAGCTTTTTCAGATCCTTCTGTCATAATGGGTTGTATTGTCAGAAATTAGGTTGGAAAGAAAAGGTGCAGTTGAAAGCAAATTCTGCTTAAATAGGACTACTACTTCATAATTCCCCAACATGGCTGTATTTATTATATAAATATAACTTTATTCTCACAGCCAGTCCTGCTGCTGGGGATTTCTTCATTTAACAAGATGGCCTCTGTACTTGAGACCTCCCTTCCTGAGGCCAGGGTGTTTAAAAGTTGCATTCCAGGATGGACTAGCCTATTTTGGGACTGTTACTCAGTGAAAAGCAAAGTGAGAGAACAGAGAGAAGTCCACGTATTTTGAGTCTGTATTTTGTTTCAAGCATGGCACAGACTATGGAGCTGCTTAAAGCTGAGACTTAGAAAGTGGTTTTGGTTTGGGGTTCTGTTGCCTGTTTTTTTTAAAAAAATCTTTGCCTTAGTGGGATTTTGGCTAAAGAAAAAGCACTTTTCTAATTGTCACTTTTATCCCTTCATCTCTTGTCCCTTCACCAGCATTACTCATTGTAACTTAGTCTGTCGTTCCTCTGAAGGAATACTCCAGCTCTCCAGCACAGTAGAAACAAAAAGCTTTAGTGTTGTCATTGCAGAAACCTTTCTGATGGATAAATGCAAGCAATAAGGATTTCAGGCAGTACGGAGCAGAGATGGGCTGGCTGTGTGCTCTGTGTGCAGTGTGAGCACATCCTGGGGGTGCTGGTTTTTTTTCCTGTTTTCCCACAAATACCCCGTTTCCTGAGGAACCTTAGGAATCATGTCACGACAACACCTGCGTTAACCTGCGGTGAACACAAGGAGCCTTTCAGCGCGGTGCTGTCCGTGTGCGCGGCAAACCCGCCGCCCGCGCTAGAGGGCAGCGCCGCGCGGGCCGGGCGCGGGCATCCCCCGGCACCGCCGCTTTTTGTTTGTTCCGCTGCTTGTTGGGGTTTAGTAAATTAATTTCAGGGCGATGGAAGCCGCTGGTTTGCACTGAAGTCCCCCTTTTTTTTTTTTTTTTGTGCCCACTTAGCTCTGTTTTCTGTGTGCGTGGTACCACGAGGGGGCTCGGCTGAGGGCGGCAGGGCTGAGCCCACGCGCGCTGTGGGGTCCGTCAGCTCTGTGATGAGGAATTACAGGATGATGATTGAAGCCAAAGACCGAGAGACATCTCTAGAGTTTCTCTATTTCTCCTTTTGCCAAGCTGAAAAATCCTTTCTGATTTATATTCGAATCTTTCTTTCAAATGGGAGCAACTGTAAAGTGCTAAAATGTTACACCTTTTAGGGGGGAGATTAGTCCTAACAGACCTCATTGATAGAATACTTATCCCGACATATAATTTATTTTTACGTTAGTCTAAATTCCCCCTCTTTTGTGTTGCTCAGCTTTACGTATGTGTCACATCTTCTTTGCCCAGTTAAAAATACTAATAAGCCTCCTAAACTGGACAACAAAAGCCCTTGTCTTTTTTTTTTTTTAGAGTACCAATAACTATGCTGCTTCATTAATAAATTTACATTGTTACCATCCTGTATCTTTCCCATCCATGACAGCCGTAAAAATACAGCTCAAATGTACCTGGATGGTCTTTGTTGTCTTCTGCAACATTTAATTCAGTATCTAGCACTGGACTAGAGTTTGTTGGTATTATTATCTCTGGACCTATCCATATTCAGGGTAGTTTTTCTCTGGAAATAATTGTCTGTAGTTTTCCATGCTCTATCTTGTTTGTAGATTTTCTGCCCACATATCTCACTTCTATTAGCTTCTTTTTGCTAATTTCTTTTTCTTTTATGATGTTTTCAGCATTTAGTGTCATCAGAAAGTTGAATCAGTATGCAGTGTATCCCTTAGTCTGGGACATTAATAAAGATGTTAAATAAAACTGTGACTAACGCTAATCCCTCTGGGACACAGCTGGACACTTCTCTTCCAACTCAGTACATTGCCACTCATCATTACCCTTTGCTTATGGTCTGTCAGCCAGTTTTCAGTCTATGAGATAGTGTATCACATCCCATATCTTCAGAGTTTGTCCACAGAGCAAGATTTTTTAATAGAAATTGCATCAAATATTATCTCTTCTTACTTTGTTCCACCAATGATTATGCCCATTTTAAAAAGTAATTTATCTGATGTCTTATTCATGAGTCACCTCTTCTTTTGATTGCCATTGTTGTCTTATTTTTTTTCCAAAATCTAATTTTTCTTCCATATTATCTGTTTTGTTGATCTTATATTTTGCTTCTATATTCTGTGTCAATGCCCAACAAATGTTGGCCAAGATTCTGTTATTTGAAAACCAGAAAGGAATTTTGTACATATATTTATATTTTAATGTCTAGTACAATATTGTAGGATGCAGAGCAAAATTGTTGTCTTATACAGTAGCTTAGTAATAAGTATAGGCTTAGTAATAAGCCTATAAAGAGGAATGAGGAAAGAGAACTATGTATTTTTTCATAGATTTCCTGGAAAGACTTTTAAAAGGTGCCTTATATTTGTTCGCTATCCTCACTAGTTCCTTAAGGGTTCCTTAAGATATTGAGACATAGATCAGATAGACATGTTTATTTGGTGTTTCCAGGTATGATTTTTTTTTCAATGTATGTTCTTCATTAATGTTTTTGAGTACTTTCTGATCAATTCTTCAGATGTTTCCAGTTTTTGTTTCTTCTTATGCATTTCTGCATGCCAGTGTTTTATTAATTTCTCAGAACTATGTTTTTGGTTACTCATATGTTGCCATAGTGTCTGTGTTCATGTCTTGGTTTGAAGTCTAATGCTTTCTGATCGGAGGCACCAGCCATCATTATATACTCACATTCCAAATTCTACCCTCTTGCTGGAGTTCTGTAATGTTGGCTTTTTTGCTGAGGTCTCTCTTTTCCAGGTTATGACATTGCTGACAAAATTGAGTCTCTGAGATGTGTTTTAAAAATATTTGTGTTAGATATTGAAGACATAGTGTGAAGGCAGTAATATAAGTGAAGTAGACCTTACTACTCGGTCTTTCTTTATTTGTATGTAGCCATTAAAGGCAAGATTTTTCTAAAAGAAGAGTCAAAATGATAGGCACCTTGAGAACTGGGTTGGCATTCAAAAGTGCTTACTGCTAAGCAACTGCTGTTGTCTTAAGTGGTTTGATATTATCCTCTGCTGTTTGTCTTGTATTACAGATAATTTTTCTTTGACTGAATAGTTTCTTTGATTCTCATCTTAGGATTTCAGAAATGTAGATAATTTTGAGAAATGGTGTGGACGGGCAATAAGTATAATAATATGAATAATACTACTGGGTTTTGTCACCACTGCAGATAGTTTAAACCAAGCTCAAAACCCATGCCGTTTGTCTCAGTTGCCAGCCGGAGGCTTACAGACAGCAGTTAAGATTTCTGTATTGATATAAACATCATAAAGTATCTTTGCCTTAGGCAAATACTTATTTTACTGACTTTTATGATGATTTCATGTGGAGGTTTCAGTGTAATTGTGACCACCACCTTTTCTGTGGTAGGATCACAGATATTCAGGTACTGCCATTTATGAGCATCTCCTGTGACCGTCCCTCAAAATTCATTCAAGAAAATCGTTTCCTTTCCTGCATTTTCGGTTGTGTTGCTTCATGTATCTGCCTCCAGATTTCTGACTTCTTGGCTACCACATAGGACAGAGAAACAAGAATTTTTGCCTTTTCATGAGTTTTTTTCCCCCCAAGTTAGTGATGCAGAAACACATAGTATTGTAGGAGACTAGTGAAAACTATGATTTCTTTCATAACCTGAAGTTATTTGTTAGCCAAACAGTTTTATAATTGAATTTTGTGATTCCTTAAAATGACCTAGCTTAGAAAGTTTTAAGCTACTGTTAGACAATTTGTGAAAGATGCTGGCTGCAAGCAGGTTACCATGTATGTACATTCAGTGCCTGCTTGACCTTTGTCAAAATAGGAAGATAGGAGACTATAATCCTTGCTGATGCATTAAAACAGAGAGGTTAGATTGTGTATCTTCAGCAACACACTGTGAATAACGAGCCTCAGCACAGGGCTGGTGCACCTGTCATTGCTGGAGGGCAAAGAGGCAAGTGGTTCCAAAGGGAACTGACCTTTTTCTTTCAGGCATTGAGTCAATCCCTTATCCTAAGGCACACATTCTGTGTTAAAATTATTATAACTCTCCTGGTATTAGGCTGAACAACAGCCTCTGGTGAAAATCTATGGAAAAAACCACGAAAAATATTATGGTGATGGTAGTTTGTCTGTTGTTTTTAATTCAGTGTTTATAGGAAATACATTCTGTAATTTTGAAAGACATCACTAAATTCTTCTCTGATAAAGATGAATTTAATTACAGTTTAAAATAAAATTTTGAAATCTTGTTTGCCTGAATTAAAAGCTCACAAGATAGCAAAATGTAAATGACAATGTTTGTCAGTGAATGTGATAAAAAATCCTTTTAAATTCTGTAATGTATAATACAGTGTGTATCAACTGGCTGCTACCTCAGCTGAATTTCTATCTGTAAGATCTGATTTACAAATAGACGACTTTCTGTTAAATTATTCACATCTCATAATAATTGATGTAACAGAGTTGATCTTATGCTGGTGCATATTTGATCATAAATTCAATGAAAACAAGCCACCATCTTTGTGATGTTTGTCCAGCTAAATCCTTCAGTGAATAAAATAATAAAAATGCCAGCTGTGTTTGTTTTGTGATCACTACTGCAAAAGAAGCCTGAAAATACAAATGAATAAAAGACCTAATTGTTCATGTTGGATTTATAAACTCAAAATTTTAGTGCAAAGAATTTAAATTGAAAAAACTAAATTTTTACTTCTGTCACATTCTCATAAACTTATTGTTTGCTTATTTTGTTCCTATTGTTTAAGAATCCATCATATTTTTAAAATATTGATACTATTTGGATCCAAATAATATTGTAAAAATCTCCATCCAAAATCTTGTAAAAGATCCAAAATCTTGTAAAAATATATGAAATTTATGGTTTTCTCGCTGACATAATTTCTTGTTCACCATCATTTTTGCATTGCCTTCTTTGGTTAGATTTTTATAGCAGTCTTAAAGCTCTGTTTACTACTATATGGTGTTAGTGTGCTTCAAACTTAATTTCACCACCCTGACATAAAAAAATCATGCTCCCGATTATTATTGGCCTTCCTTCAGCTTTATGACTTTTGCAGAATACTGTTATATTCCTTTTATTTCTTTCCCATTTGATCCTTAGAGTGCCCTTGAGTCAAGCTTTATTCGGCAACCATGAGGGCATGAATTTTCCTGAGATGATGACAGTCAGTGTTTGGTGAATATCATTTCTCTGTCAGCTACAGCCTACATCTATACTGCTAACTAAAGCAGAGCCAGGGAATATCTTCTGGCCCCGAGGCCATGTGGCAGACCTTGGCTACAGCTATGCTAAGTAACATTTGGGTGTGTATCCCCTGTGGGCTTTATGTGATCCTCATGCAGCTGCAGGTGCAGTTATTATTTGGGAGTTGCATTAGATTTTTAAATCAAAATTACCAGAATTATGTAAGACACATGTTGCAGACCGTAGGAATTGTGTTTTCTATGCCTTCATTGTAGGAACCTAGTACCTGCCACCTTTTGGGAATGGTGCCTGGCATGAGTTATTCCCTGAACTGTGTCTAGGAGTGGGTTTGGAGCATGCTAGTTGGTGTAGACAAAAATAATCCAGGGGCAGTGTGGACATGCAGTACCTGAGCAATCAGGCTCTCTCCCTAGCCCTACTTAATTTGGCAATATGGGCTTCAAGAGAGAGATTCTTACTATTCCCTGTGCACACTTCAGCATATTGCCAGTCAAGTTTCCTACACTCACTGTAATGCTAGTCTTTGTCACTTAGACCTGAAGCTTTAGAGAGGCTTTTTATCTTTCTTTTCCTATCCCATGCACTCAGAATGCTATATACATTTTACAAGATTTTTTTATTTCCAGCTTTTCCAAGATACTTTTTTGTCTTTCCCAACCAATTCTACCACTCTGATCTTGGTTATTGTAATATAGTTTCCATGTTCTGTCCCAATCAACATCCTTCTGCAAATTGTAGAAGAAGTAGCCAGTAAATTGAGTTAATTTTTTGTGTATTGTTTAGCTCCCCTCTGAACACTGGCCATTTCACTTCCTCATTTTGAGCTCCTTCTTACCCTTTTCAAAATCTTCATAATTTTGCCACTTCCTCTCTTCCTTCACAAACCATGTATTTGCTCCTATTCCTTTTTTTTTTATGTCCATGATCCCTTTCTTATAGTTAAGGCTTCTCCTCTCCCCTAGATAACTCAGGCAGACCCGTAACTGCTGCCTTCCTTTCTGGGAATCAGAGGGACTTGTGCTCAGATACTGCATTTATCAGTTGTTTGTTGTCCTTTTCTCCAGTCTTCTTGTTCTCATTTTGGAAGCTTCTACAACTTGTCAGCCTCAAATATCTGTTTTCACAGAAGCTTAATGTCCATTTAGGACCCTAAAACAAGACCTAGATGTTTATTTAATGTCCTGTCTGATTCAGTGACAGCACACATGACCAGACCTATCACAGATCTCCATGGATTCCACAATTCCATGTGTGCAAATCTTTTGAAAATCCAGCTGCTTATTTTGGGTCATTAGAAGTGGTCTGAGCTCTGCTGGCAGTCAATTTTTAGTGATAGCTGGCTCATTGGGAAATCTGACCTTTAGTGGTCACTATTCTAGATAACAATTTTGATTTTAGTTCTTAAATCACCTATGCTGATTTATGCCTAAATAGCAGTTACTCCCTGTGTAGCTGTCTCTCTTTCATGATACTTTGACAGGATAGGATTTGCAAAAATAGTTCAGGGTTGAGTTCTTCCCTACTGCAAGCCAATTTCTGAGTGTCAGTACTGCATCCTCACATGTATGTGAGTACAGGCACTTAAAAGTCCACATATTTCAGTAATTGGTAGTTAAAATATATGGACTTTGTGGCTTGGTGCTTGACCTCCAAGCTGTTTATAGGTAAAAAGGCATAAACTCTTGCATTCAATTCAACCAACTTTCTAAAAAGGTACTTCAATACAGTTATGTGTGGATGTGTCATATTTTGCTTTTTTCAAAAAAATCAATGCAAAATTATGTTGTGTTTTCTCCAAATTGCACACTAGAGAGATCACTTCTATGGTGGGCTGCCTAAGAAACCTAGGGATTTTTTCCATCGTCAAGTTCAAAGTCGAATTCATACTTCCTTTAACAAATTAACACAAGCATGTTTGTCTCTCAACAAGTATTACTGCTGTTGGTATCAGGCACTGAATTTTCAGACTGCCAGCTTCTCCATATTTGAAGAGAACCTAATGTTCACTTTTAGAAAGTATCTCCATTAATGTAAAGAAGGAGTGGTGTGCTAAATCAGGAGAGTGGATCTGGAGAAGGAATAGCACTTTCTGCACCACAGTGCTGGTGTGAATGTAGAGTCCCATCCTGTGTTCTCTTCTGATATCATCTGAACCAAGTACCTGAGTGTCAGGGAGCTGCAGCTAGTTCTATATGATGTCTGTCTAAATACAGACGTATAATAATACATAATAAGGTATTTTTGACTGCATAGCTTGAATATATTGGCCATATGCTCTCATTATAACCACCTCTGTCTCCTCCTCTGAATGTTTACTAGCTCTGCATCATTTCCTTGCCATGTCTTGGCTTAGGAATATAGTTGCAAAAAGACCAGGATGCCTGCTTTTACATAATTGCTTAGTTTCATTGGGTTCAGCCAGGCAACTCATCTACACTAAGTTAAATACATGCATATGCCTGGGGTCTGTCTTCCTGAGCTTTCTAGGCTTGGGGCATTCTCTCTGCCTTCAAATCTCTATCCACTTTTAATGAGCTGTATAAATAAATACAAAGTACTCCTGTTGGTTTCATATTCACAAAAATGTATTTTATTAGCAGGGAGGTATACAGTAATAGAAAAGATCACACCATCAGATGTTTTAGGGAGCTGTGGGAAGACAGGATGAGTAGCTACTTCCAAATGGTTGATGGATCTGAGGCCCTGGCAAGACAGATTTGTGGGTTAACTGTGATAAATGATCTTTGGCTTCACTGACTAAAGCCAGGTCACCCTTCTCAGGGCACTGCCTGCATGCTGCAACCTTGCAGCAAACTCTTGTTGAAGAGTTCTTGAGTAAACAGACCGGTTCTTATTTACATTGGAATGAAATTAAGCCTTCTCAAACCCAAGATGATATCAGACAAGATGGTAGAGTCACATAAAGCAGTACTAATGTTTACTTACTAGCACTTAGTTTTTTTTTTTGTTTGTTTCCTAAAGGCAAGAGGTCCGGAAAAATGGCTGGATAAAGGCAGTAAAGGAAAACTTAATTTACTTCCCTAATGGGTGCACCCACTTGACAAATTTGAAATTCAGTTTGGTTTTTTTTTTCCTTCAGAATATCTTTTGCATGGATTTACTTGAAGAGAAGAATCCAGGCTGTGGAGGGTGGGAGGAAGAGGAAAAGCACAGAGCTTTGACTGCATTGTGTGCCAAAGGTTTATTTCAGCTATTTCTATGTTGGGGGTTGAGGGGGTTATTCCCTCCAATTTTTTTTGGCTTATGTCCAGCCAGTGAGGAAATAAATATGTGAAGAAAGAATGCTATGGAATGTTAACTCCACTGCTGTATTTTCTTCCTTTTATCATGCCTCAAGATTCAGTGAAGTTGATATAAATTCACCGTGCCTTATTTTAAAAAGCATAACAGAAAGGCATTCTTCCTTCAAGAGTCAGACTGTAAAAGGTGATTTTCTTTCACTCAGTTTGGTTTAAGCCTGTAAAAAGCATTAAGTGAAAAATCTGATATATTTGTTAGGGCATTTATTGCATTACTAACTTATATTTTCAGTTCTCAGTGAAAGGTTTATAGAGAACATAAACCTTGAAGAGTTTTTGTTCAGGATTAAAGTTATATTTTCTCCATTTTCTGATGAAATAATAGTTCATAAAATGATTGTGAGTAATTATTTTTAGCTCTGTTTATTTTCCAAGTATTTCTATTCAACTTGCTGAGGTGCACAAAGAGAGCCTTTAAGAAACATTCACCTTGATCAGAAGATTCATGCCCTCTAAAGAATTTCCAAATAATCAAAAGCTTCTGGTTAGATGTCACCTCTGTGGTGTTGTTCTTCATTAATTGCACTTACAGCAAACAAAGATGTTCCAGTAAATTATAAATCTAGCATATTCAGTAGTGGTCTTTCGTGGTGTAAGTAATGTGCTATGTCTTCCATAATTAGTATCTTTAATACTGGGCTAATTGGGATGCTGAAAGAATTAAAATAGCTGATTGGTGGTGGCATGTAAAATCAAAAAGAAGTAATTGGTAAAGTCTTTCTAGGACAAAATAGTAAGGCATGTTCTAATTAAAATTTCTTAGGAAATTATTACTCTGGAAAATACCTATATCTAAGAGAAACTGCTGAAAAATTAGTGAAATAATGTGAATTACTTAAGGTAGCCTTCTTTTAGTTGAATGAGTTAGTTGTGTTTTAAAACAGTTGCAAAACACTGTACCCAGCAGTCATGTTGCCTGGAATATCACAACCCCAGAATTCCCAGGCAGTAAGGAAGTTACATGATCCTAAAACAGAAAAACACACTCTCATTAGCTTAGAGTAATATATTGGACATATATTGTATGTTTAATGTTTAAATAAGCTTTTCTTCACTTTAATGTCTGCTGTGTAGACTCTATACCTCTTTCTTCATTTGATGCTCCAGCATATGCTGTCCTGGCAGAAAGATGCCTTGCATCAAATGTAAACCTTACTCTGTGTCAGAATAGTGTAGAACAAGGAGGGGAAATATCTGCAATATTGTCTATGAACAGTATTAACTATCTTCCTGCCATAAGTTCTCAATAGTTGGTGCTGGGTTTGTTTGGAAGTTTTCACAGCCCAGCATATTTATTCTGAGGCAACAGAGCAAGGGCTAGCCCGGGCGCATGTCAGGCTACAGAAGAACAAAACTCAGGATACTGTTAAGTCTGTTGTATACTGCCTGATTCTCTTTAAGCTTAGCATTTAAATATCAAATCTACCAAATTCAGTTTTAAGGTCGTGTGTTCTGTAATGGTGTAAATGTTCTTCTTCCTCTATGAAGCAAACCTTTCAAGCTGGATTTCACAAGCAACATTTTGTTGAAGAAATACCTTTATACATCTGAAACAGACATGAAAACACATCAAATCTAGTGAAGAAGGGTATTCAGGGAGAAATAGACTTAGATATAAGTTTTTGTCTCAAGTTGCATTCAGTGATGACACATACAAATGATTTTATGATCAAGTTGTAATTGAACTTAGTGCCTGTTCTCAAATGTGAATTGCTTTGAGAGGTTGGATCACTTCATTGTCTAGCTTAGGTGTGACCAGACTGAGTCTCCGAAGTCTAATGTAACTCATGAGCAATGTAAGCATCTTAATTCTCTGTTCTGAGTTCAGGAGTTGCAACTATAATTATGATTTACCTACTGGGTTGATAGATTCTTTTAAAAATTTACCAAGTGTATAAAAATATATAGCTAGAGGTAAATCTATGTTAATTAAAATAGAAAGAAAATCTACTTGTCTATATAACTTTCATTTGTTACGTTCACTTTTTTTCATTAAATGCTATTCATCTGGGCTGCTTTCCAGCTAATGGCATCTGTGCAACTGTCAAGTGAGAATTAGTTCAGACAGGCCAGAGTTATTATTACCTTCCTGGAATGCACTGAATGAACTTACCTTCACAGCCTTCCAAATGCGACTCTGACCTCTGCTACATCGCCATTAACACCAATACCAAGGAATCAAACACTGATACTTTTTTTTTATCACTGTGTATATTTATCGTTGGTTGTCATGGCTTTTATTGTAATAATAAATACTTTGTCCACCTTTTCAGTACTTCGGTGGATAAGACTGCTGATGCTGTGATATGGTAATATAATTAAAAGGAACCAAACTAATTTCTAAATTTCCGAAGACACCATTTCATACACCCCCATGGAAACTATGATAGTCTGAAGACTATGGAGTGCAGTGTTGTGCAGGAGCACAGAGCAAGGGCAGACGCTGGGAGCAGCATAACCATGTTAGTACAGATTTTGCCCCAGTCTAGCTCATCCAAGAAGCCTGAGCAAGATGTTGCACTAATATGGCAATCTTGCTTCTAGTGAGGTACTGAGCAAAAAAGTGCAATTAAATTGATGGCCTAGGGAGCCTGGGAACTGGATTTTCCTACCCTGCATGCATAGAGAGCTCAGTGTTTTTGAATTTAAACTGTTGCCATTATCTCTATTTGGGATGCAGGTATAGGGGACCATCTCAACACTGACATGTCATTCCTGTGGCTCTGTTTGATTGTATTATTTACAGTATGGTTTGACTTGAGGTACCTCTACACTATGCTGTAGAGCAAGTTCTGTATTTTGTGATTGATCAGCAATGAGTAAAACACTGCTTCAGCGAGCCTTCAAACAGCTTTGTCTCTCTTTGTTCATCAGTTTTAGTCCTCAATACCCGCTGTGTAAAACACTGAAAAAACGGTAACATCTTTACTCTGTTAGATTCTCATCTCGAGGTACCACTTTATGCCTTTATCTGTATCAAAAACTAAAAGCGTCGCATCAAAACTTGTGTTCACTTGTTATGGTGGTTTCATGATGGCTAAATAAGCTCTACAAAAGCTCCATGGAGGCACACCAGGCGCGTTAGGGAAGCAGCTCCTGCATGCTGGAACTGGCACGTCAAGTCTTTGAAGACAGTAGGTGTTCTCGGCATGGCTGTAACAACAGAAAAGGCTGTTGTATTTTGTAAAAAGGAAATGCTACTTAAGGTAGGCCCTGCTCTGTGTGCCACATAGCTGCTGCTATGGCATGCATATTCGGAGATACAAACTATCAAGTCACATGAGGGTATGTCTGTATCTGCTGGTCAGAAGACAATGAATTTGCAAAGAAAGCATTAACTACAATATATGGTGCTGTACAGTGTCAGAACCCAGGAGAGGCTAAAGCCAAGGACAAGGGGTAAAGACTGCTGTCCTCAAGTAGACTTGGGTAAAAATGGGGAGTAAACCATTGTGTCAGTGTGTTGGTAGTGAGATATCACAGGGATTGTACAGGAACACGGTTTTTGAAGGGACCACAACATCCTCTGTGAAACAAGCTGTGTATGGCTACTGTATGGCCTGCCTGATTGACACCAATTTGTTTGTTCGCTTCATACCATTAAGCTTTAAGCTCTACTAAATGGTGTGATTGTTCAGGTTAACTGTGGTTTTGTCTTTCAGCATTTCAGGTTGCAAGAGATTGCTTAGAATAAAGAAGCAGAGCTGAGATTTCCAAAGGGAATAAGGTGCCTCACTCCTCTAGGCCATGCTATTAGTGCCAATTGAGAAATTAATTAATGATACATTGTGAGCCTCATATCTTCACATGGAAAATATGCACAGTAAACGATTTTTGCTTTGAGAAGTATCTACCTCATGCTGTTAAGAGCATATAGACAGCATATTATCTCCATTTGTTTCAATGCCCATTTGTCTTAATTATTAATGTGAATTTGAGCTGCCTTCTTCATTGCATTTAAAAGCAAATCACCCCAAGTTCAGAAGTTCACTGCACATGCCCCAAACTTTTTTTCTCAAGAGCTTAAAGCAAACTTCAGTGATCTTAGTCATGTTCTGCTTGACCAAATACTGACCTTCCTCTGCAGTAGAAAGACATTTAAGCCTGTTTTCTGAAATTAAATCAAATTCTTGTAATCCAATGAGATTTACAACTGCTCAAGTCTAGTCAGATTCATATATGTTTGAAGTGAGACAGGTTCATATGGTGCTTGTTTTCCTTGAGCTAAGGTGGTATGTAGCATTTAGGATTAAATTGAAAATCAGTGTGTTTCACAAATGTCATCAGAGTAGGTGTGTAAAAATATTCCCAGTATTTCGCAAAACAATATCTACATATTATTTAATGCTCATTGCCAAAGGTTTCTCTGCATTCTTCTGTACACCACATTTTCTGAAAGTATGTATGCTGTCATGGCTAGTAACTGTTCCTCAGTGATTAGTGTGACAGTAAGTGAAGCGTGAATATTGAGACTTGCCATATCATGCATGCCAAGTTCCTATATGGCCCAACTGCTGTGAGACAAAACATGCTATTATGTTTTAGACACAAAGCCATATTGTATGAAATTCCATCCTGTCTCATACTGAAGGAAATGTATTTAAAAATCAAACCTTTTTTTTTCTTTAGTTCTGTTTGTTAACTTTTCTGTATTAGGTATTTAACTACTGAACCCCATCAGAAAATTTAGCCTTTGTCCCTATTAAGAAATCATGTTTCAAGCTTAAATCAGGCAAATTATTAATGTTTTAAGGAGGATATTTTAAAGAGACTATTGGTAAAAAAAAAAAAAAAGAAAGAAACAAAAGCAAACCTTCCAACGTTCAAGACCACTGAGATTATGGGCTAAATGGGATTTTCTGAACATATGTAATTTAAACACATGATCATACAGTGCATTTTTCATAAGTAAAAGAATAGCTTGTCTTTAAACAAAGCAGCAAAATTAGTCATGCATTCCACTAAGGCATCCGTTTTAATACTGACAACTTCAGGAGCCCACATGCATATGCTTTTTGCAGTGCCTACTGATTTCCAGAACACATGAGTTTTGGAGAAGACTTTTTTCATTGCTGTGCAAAGCTCCATATACAAAATTAGAACTTTGATGCAGAACTTTAAAGATACAGCTGAGCCTAGGTGAAGGTGATGATTTGATCCATGAGTTACTTGGATGATCTTTGGCCTGTATTACGCAGGAGGTGACACGACCATATGGTGCGTTCTCAGTTTAAAATCCATAAATGCTTGCAACTATAATACTAATAATGTAGCAACTGGAACTTTCAAAGCACTGACAAACAACTAACACCGTCCTCACACCCCCAGCACTACTTGGAGTATGATTAGTGCAGGTAGGTCTAATAATTATAGCAGATTGATCTATTTTTGCAGACTGTGCAATGAATATAGTCTTTTTTCTATGTAATAATTATAAAACCAGCTCTAATTATGGCTGATTTATTCATAATTATTTAATTAGTTGATGTGATTATGTTGCAGCCCTAGATATTTTTGTTGAGTTTATATTGTATTAATGGATAATCTGCTGATTATGTGATGCTTATCTTTGGTTTCTTGATTGATTTCAGTAAACAGGTATCTTTTTTTGTGTCTAAACTGGGAAGGTGACTTTGGATTTCTAAACTGTTCCTACTCAAAATATTTTCAATTTATATTATTTAACCTGATTTTCTTGAAAAAAACCCCAACCCAACAACTTAGCAGTATGCCAGGTACACTGGTGACCATTAATGCAATCAATGTTTGAGGAACTGCATCGCTCTGTTTGAGGAACTGCGGTGTCATCCATAATTTCACTTGCAATTCAGAATTTGTTAATGTTTGAATGTTATTTTCTCTTGCTTTGCCTTACTTAATTAGCATCTTCACTATACCTGTGGATCAGCTGATGAATGGTGTAATTCTTATATTGGAGAGTAACATTTCACTACTTTGCTTAAGTGACCTCATTGTTCTGAATTAACAGTATTTCTTATTCAAGACAGAGCAAGTTTACTATTGTTCTTAAAAAGGACGAGCTACATCTCTGGGGAAAAAAATTACATTTGTGAAATGCATTGCCAGAACCTCTGAACAATTAGTTGGTACAGGGGGGATTAGGACTCAAGACAGTCCTCACAGACTTAATATAATCATCATTCCATGGAAATTTTGGATGTGTAGAAGAATTAATACCAATTCTCCCTGAATATTTACTCCTCCCTTTCTTTTTCTTTGTTACGAATAGCCTTTTCTTTTGGTATGTTGCTGTGTTCTGTAATAAAATTATCTGTAATTTTCACGAAAGTTTAATGAACAATTTTGACAATCTGTTAGTAAATACTCTGGAATTAATATAATTTATAATCTAATTCATAGGCAATGACTCTTTCATTCAAGATGTTTCTATTTTGTCATGAAAATGAGAACAGAAAAAATTATGCCCATCAGAAACACTGGAGTTCAACTGTTTAACCTGAAATAGAATTCTGAATCCTTATCCTATAAGATCATGACTAATGAGATACAATGTCCCAAAGTGGTCAGCATTTCTGGGCAGTTCATCCCTGGGCACTTTCTGGACAAATATCCTGCCAGTTCTCAAGGAGAGATCAGATAGGCACAATATTCAAATTTGTATCCAGCATGAAGTTGCTAGAAATTAAAAAGACAGACAGTGGCATATTTTTTGAATGATTGCAAATATCAGTATATCATACATATGCCAGCACATAATTTAGTAGAGGTGCTTCTAAATTTTAATTTATTTTATTTTTCACACCGACTATAGTATGGACATGGACAAAAAGTTGTCTCCATGACATTTGTGATTTAAAGGTCTCAATGTAATAAGAATTTATTGTTTTCATTTAGTGTTTTCAGTTAGTGTTCTTTGCTGAAGAGACAGTTTTCACCTCTGCATATACTGATCCCTTATGCCATGTCTGCCTAGTAGACGAGTAATGCTATTTAATCCATCTTCTTGAATTTGTTTTCTGGAAAGTCAGCTTGAGCTGAAAAAAAATGAACATTTGCATGAAACATGCTGTAGGATTATTGATTTTAGAGGATAACATCATCTTTTTCAAATACTGTAGTATTTTGAACTCAAGTTGGGAAAACAGTGCATTGAAAAATAGAGACCTTTTATACACTTTGGCATTTAACCAACAAGAGATCTTTACTGAGCATGGTTGAATTTATGAAGTTACCTACTAATAATAGTGACATGGTGTTGAGAAGATTTAGCATCTCTTTTTTGACTACGTATTACAAAAAGTTTTGTAGCTTTGGAAATTTAGGAGACAGCTGTAGCTTACTAGACCCAGGCCACATCTTACTGATTACCATTTAACTTTCTCCTCTCTATTACTTTTAGATAATATTTTCTTATAATATTCCCAAGAATATAGCTCCCAAGCAATAAATTTTCTCAGATTTCTCCAAGAAGCTTAGAAAAGATAATTCACTTACAGTTTAATGTTTGCATTGCTTTAACACTTAATGAAGAGTCAACCTCCTGCCATGTGAATATATGAACAAGTAAGAAGTCAATACTTCCCAAACGACAAATGTCTTTATGAAACACGATTCAAATGTTGCAAGTTAAGCATCATTGGATTTTAAAATTTGATACTCACAAAGTTGTATAAATGTTGCTGTTATTGTAAGCTTGGATTTCATGCTTTTAGGTAGTAATAAGCATTTGTTTCCAGCTCTGT
This sequence comes from Pachyramphus minor, assembly GCA_013397135.1. Taxonomy (NCBI): domain Eukaryota; kingdom Metazoa; phylum Chordata; class Aves; order Passeriformes; family Tyrannidae; genus Pachyramphus; species Pachyramphus minor. Next base: position 61,087 of record VYXB01005849.1, on the reverse strand, counting down.
ACATTTTCAGTCTGTCAGTATGCTTAATAAAATCTAAATGGAAGAATCAAAAGAGTTGCTTTCAAGATGATGTTGCTCATGATGCTTTAGCATACTGGGCAGGGCATATGTGATATGGTATATTACATGCTCTGCAGTTGTAATATTTATATGAATTTTGAGCTGTCAATACAGAAATAATTCATTAACTCCTTAACCTGAGGAATAGCTTTCTTGGCCACGCTCCTGGCTATCAAGACTTGGTGTTTCAACTTGCTGACTGCAAACTGAATTAGTAAACAGAATAATGATATTGTTTTTCAGAAAATCCTTCTTGTTTGTGTTTCAGGCTGAGCTATGTGAACCACGCAGAAGATCTAGCCTCCAAACTACTCCAGTGTTTCCCAAAGAACAGATTGTCAGCACAGGCAGCTCTGAGCCATGAGTATTTCAGTGATCTGCCCCCACGGCTATGGGAGTTAACTGATAGTGAGTATAACCACCTTGAAATGGCTTGAAAACAAAGATTCTGGTTCATACAGATGCATTTGGGTATGCTAACCCTCACGTGCAGACAGCTTCATGGACATACACAGCCACACACCAAATATGTGACTGTGATTGTGTAGATTGAAATTACATAGTTAGCTTGACACAGGACAAAATGGATTCTTTTTTTTTTTTTTTTGCTATCTCTGCTCTGCAGTCTGCAGCCTGCTATCTTTGTATTTGATTATGTGTGCAGCCAATAGAATTCTCTGAATTGTTATAAAGCAAAAGGAAAATACAATTTGCATATTTAGTGCTTTTCACTTTATAATGTACAGTACTTCTTAACTAGCTGCAGCTCACAGGATAAAAATCCAGCTGTGTTTGATTCACAGAATCTCTGTATGTTATAACAGTAACCTCTAAGAAAGGACTTGGCATTCGGAAATCTGAAAAACACCAAGTAGACAATGAGTTAATTTGATGAATTAGACTGTGTACAAAGAGATGATATTCTTAACTAAGAATGCTTTCACTATTTACATACGTCTTTTTATTTCTTTCATTAAACAAAATGCATTCCAGTTGACTTGGCATAAATATTCCTATCATCATATATGCTGTCAATTATCTCTGTAGTAATTGTAAATCTTTCATATTGTACACATCCATAACATTTTTCAGTGTTAAAAGCACATTACCATTTATTCTGGGGGAAAAAATACCATCATGCATGATATTATTTATTCAGAGAAGGTTGTGTTATTAAAAATAGGTTTCATGGGGGAATAGCAGCATTTTGCTTTAACTCAGTATGGTGAAGAGACACATGCTTGCCTTGAAACACTATATGTTCTTTTCTGCTTTCAAATATACATCCATTTGCAAAGGATCTCAATCCAGTACTTCAAGGCAGAAGGTTCAGAGATGCAGCAATGGAACATGTGTGTGTAACTGCGGCTTATTTAAAAGTTTGCTTGTAAAAATTGAGCTTCCTTTCTGAATATTAATCCATGATAGAATCTGTTTACATCAGTGTCAGTATGAAAACTTTCATCTTCCAAAACTTTCATCATCCTCAACAGCTGTAGTAGTCACATTTTGAGTTGGTTCTGTGGCCTGGCTGTCCAAGTACCCTACTTCCAGCTCTGCTGTGAAGAGTACTCTCCCATTCATAAAATAAGAACATTAAAATTAAAATAGCACTATTAATTTTTGTCCATCACTGTCATAGATTGTGTCCTCGCTCTGCAGAAAGATTCCCAGTTGCCGTCTCTGCCATGTTGACCGACCACTCAGTTTGCTGACGGTGGTACTTGATAGGCAGAACACTTTAAGGATTCAGTGTAAATGAAGGCTTCTGTTAAAAGTCTGTCTTTGCTGAAACTGATGCAAAGAGGTTTCTTTCTTCAGGACTAATGAAACATCAAGAATGCCAGTTCGTTTATCCTATTTCCTCTAAATGGAAAACAAAAATCACTCTGCAGTGGCGACATCTCAATCCTTCTGACTGTGTGATTTAGTCTAGCCAGGATTTTGAATTCTGAATTCTACAGTAGTACTTTTCTGTTAATATGGACTTATTACCCACTTGCCACTTAGTTTATCAGTCAGTGGTTAAATCCAGTTCTATCAGTGAAGTAAATGCCTACACATTATCACTCTGCAGCAGGCTGCCAACAGAGACAGTCTTGTCCTAGTCATTAACAAGCACAATGTATGCAGAACACCAGAGGGGAATTAAAACCACAAAAAATACCTCAGGGTGGTATTTTTAATATGAGAATTTAATTTGTAATTTCACAGATTAAGAATTTTGGCTGCATTAATCCTTTTATCAGCTCACAGCAGGTTATTTGCAGAAGCATAACCATAAGGCGATATTCATTGGCAGAAACACGTCTTTGCATAACGTTAAACATCAGGAGCAGTGAAACCTTTTGAAGGGGGGAGAATAAAGATGAAAAATCATTATATTTTAAAGCAAGGTTCTTCTAAATGCCTCCAGTAAAATTTGGAGTTACAGAAAGACTATTTCTGTGTCTGGTAGATAATCATTATGAAGCATAAATCCAGATGCAAGAAAGGACAATCCCAGTATCAAATACTACAATCATTTCTATTTAGTATGACTTGGATATACTTGTAAACATATTTACAAAACAAAGAAGTCATATACTTTGGAGAGTTGGGAAAATGTTTACTGTGTAGTGAAATTACTATTTTTTGTGATTCTAGTTCTCTGTGTTAATATTTTACATTGGGAAACACGATGGATAGTTAATTAAATATAGGTATAAACATATTGAGTTTTTATGCACAACAGAAATGTGTGTACGGACAGAATTGCCTGCTTTCTAATTCAGGCACCGCTGCAATTTTGCAAATTTCTCTAGTGAATAGTATTCATCATGGGATATGTTTTGTCCAATTTGGTCCTAATGCTGAATTGCAAATTTGGGAATTTAGCACTAAAAACCAAGGAAAGACTCACATGTGGGGAGAAAGGCGGAGGGGAGGAATCAGTCAAATTATTTTCCATTGGAAAATTGTTTCCTTGGAATCACAGCATCACACAAAAGTATGGTGACTTTGCCTACATTGAAAAAGTAAAAATGAAATGTTTCACTTCCTATTCTGGTTTTGACTTTAGTGCTAGATATTTGTATTCTATGTAATATCTTGCATTATAATTTTTAATGTGGTTTATTTTAGAAATGTGTGCAAAATTAGTTTATGTGAGAAACACAATTTCGATTTTTTTACTTGGTTGAGTTTTAAGTCAAGGCATCATTTCAACTGGATTGGAAGTTCAGTTTCCAGATAAGCTCTGTCTAACAGGTAGCCACTTTCAGGTTTTAAAAATAGTACATTAAAAAGGTAAGAGTAGTGCAGTTCTGCTGAAAGCACTTTGTCTGGGAATACAATGCAATTCGTGATGCAACATAGCTGTCATTCATCTCAGACCTGAGCAGTAATCTATAGATTAGCCCTTTAAAGTTGTTATTTTCTCCTAAAAAAAACCCATAAATCAGTCCTCCCACTCTTCTACTTTAATATTGAGAGCTCATATTCATTTATTTGCATAGAGTATATGCCATTCACAATGTATGTTACTGAGGATAGCAGAATATGAAATGCAAGTTGAGGTGTCAAACTCCAGTGGGAAGGTCTGTGCATAAAACAGTAACCACATCTTTTAAAGACATAGAGACAAAAGAGTAGCTTCAAAAATCAACAGCTATGCCAGTTGCTAGTGCAAACCCAAAGAAAACTGTTACAGCCCTGATTGCTTCTTAGACATTTCCTTATGCAATCATGCAATGGCATCTTTCCTGAGGATATTGTTATATGGAGGTTTGTTTTCAGGAGGGATTAAAAGTCATTGATTTTTTCTCCGTCAGTTTGAGGCATCCTAAGTAAAAGTGAGTTTTCATATTATCAATATGTTATTCCTTCACCATTTGCAGTTTGATCCTTGTGATTATTAACATCATGTCTACTAGTAATTATTAGCCTGGTGTTACATTGAAATTGTCCAGGTTTTTCTAGCTCATGCAGAAAGGGGCTGCTTTACATAAAAACTTTTTGAGTTGTCGGGATATTTTTATCAAGCCTAGTTGTCTTTAGCAATTAAAAAATGAAAGTCAAACAAGATAGTTCATTTCTACTGACACCAAGATTCTCAAGATGTAATATGTGATATCAAATTATTGAAAAACCTTTTTGCATTTTTTAACATTCTTATTTCTTTCTAAATGCTCTCAGCAGAAATTTGAAAGTGAAAAATATTAATTATATAGTGGTGTACAGGAAAAATAAGCACACACAACCTGGACACAGGTTTTTTCAGAAGATGCATCCTGCTAAGAATGTTTGCATCATACAACTTCTATCATGATACATGCATCTTCTTTCCTTTCAGAATTTGTACAGTGCTTGCTTACATAAATAGCTGGTAGACATGAAAGCTGTATTTATTTACTGTGTTGTGTTTGCCATATATATTAAATAATGATTTTTAAATTACTGCTTTTGCAGAAAAAAACCCAATCAGAGTTTCTGAACTGACACTCTTTTTTTGCAGTGTCTTCTATTTTTACTGTACCGAATGTAAGATTACAGCCAGAGACTGGAGAAAGCATGAGAGCCTTTGGAAAAAACAATAGTTATGGCAAAGGTGTATCAAACAGCAAACATTGAAGAATACCTATGTTCACAACTGATAATGCAGGTAAGACATGGTTATTGGATGGTATATCTTTGAAAATACTCTTTAGTTACCCTTAGAGAAACAAAATATAAAATTCAGCTGCACGTGTTCATGTGCAGGCTGATAATCTAAGATTCTAGTCTTATGGTAATACGAGAAGTTTCTGACCTTATGGACAGGATCAGTGTCACTGACAGGTTGAAAATATTGCAAAAGTTGGTGCGAGCATATTAAACAATAGATTGCCTTTAATTTGGATTGATATTTTTTTCCTCTGGTAAGATATGCAGAGAGAAAATACCTCTTGCCAGTTCTGTTGTTAAACTTTGGGGCAAGGACAAGAAATTCTGTGATTCTGTTCTATAATTTAAGGTCCTTTCCAACCCTAACTATCTGTGATTCTATGATTTAGTAGGTTTGGTAGTCTTGATAGCAGAAGGATGTTCTTGTTAGAGAAAGAGGTGCTGTCATGTTAGTGAATATGTTTTATATCCCTGGATCTACTAGTACTGTTTTTGTTCTTCAGTGGCTTTCATTCAGTATCCCATCTTTTCACCCAGAGTTATTCAGCAGTGAAATAGTGTGTTATATGACTTCTGGTACTTTAAGAGTAGAACAGAACTTGGGAAGAACTTGGAGAGTAGAGAGGCTACTTACCAAATTACAGTAATGGAATGGTGGGTGTTATATCATGGCATTAATTCCCTTCTTCCCATATGCATCACCCTAGTGTTTGTTCAGTGGGACTTAGCACTTGACAAACTCTTCCAGATGAGCAGTATTCCCTTATATAGCTGCTCTTCTTATTATGCTTCTCTAAATGCTTTCATACCACAGTGTTTCACAAAATACCTAAAGTGCAGATCCTTTCATCCAAAAACCAATGTCTGCCATTTTTTTTTATTTATTTTAAAGTCACGGTTGCTTTTGTGTGTTCAGTCCATTATAGCAGCTTGTTACAGAAGTTCTAGAAGCTGCGATAAGTGCACATGCTGCTTATGTACCTATTTGAAGATATAATGGCCAGACTTCGCGAACGAAGAACTGTGGAAGGTCTTTGTACGCCTTCCAGCCTGCGCATTGGATTTATNAGTCACGGTTGCTTTTGTGTGTTCAGTCCATTATAGCAGCTTGTTACAGAAGTTCTAGGAGCTGCGATAAGTGCACATGCTGCTTATGTACCTATTTGAAGATATAGTCTCATATAAATGTAGTTCATGTCTGTCTTTAGCTGTCTGCCTTTTACAATATCAGATATAACTTTCTCTAATTAATTACATTTGGATTTATTGTTGTATGTTTATGTTCAATTGTTTTTTAACCCTGTTATGTTATGGAGTCTGTTTGCCTGAAAGGCAGTAACTACTGAAAAACTGAAATGAATAGATTTCCATGTCAACAGTCTGCCCCAATTTTTGCACAAGCTCTTCGCCAGCAAACCATTTAAGATTCTCTAATGTCAGAAATGAGGCTGCCTCAGAGCAGTCTGTTTACATCTTTATTGACAAGCTAATCCCTACTTTTTCCTGGGGCTCTGTCCCTGCAGACATCTCTTCAACCTTGTCTGTTCTAACGTGACATATCATCCATCTAAAGTAAATTTCGAATGTGCCCATCTGTGCTAAAGACCTTTTGTGTAGAACCTAATGTGCAGAATCTCAATTCTCATGTACAGAATTTCCTTTCTATTTCTTCCAAACAAATGCAATTTTTCATTTCTACAATGTGCAGTAGAAAGTTTGCATGTGCAAAGGAGCATGTAAAATAGCACAAAAGAGAACCATTGGATTATTCTTACTGAATATCTATTTGAGCAGATACAGATTACTTTTTTAAAATTTTATATGTAAACAGGGAGAACAATAGGTACCTTTGACATACATCACTGTACCGTTATGGCTGCTCAGCCACAGTTTTAATACAGAATAACACGTTTCATTGTGTAAGGTTTGACGCCACTTAACAAATGTTCAGACACGTATATGTTATTGATTACAGTTTTCCATCGTGACTTGGGACTTTGTTGTTAGGTGCTTATGGTGGAATAACATATCAGCTCCCTGTTGTAGTATTTGACTTGTGATATGAGATGGGGAGCAGTGGATAATGCTGGAAAAGTATTAGCACGAGCAGAAGTCCTCTCCTTTGTACCACGTGGAGGGCTGGGGATTTTTGAGATGCAACTAAAATAGCAGGGGAGACAAAAAAAATGTGAACATGGAAACTGGATTTGGGTGAGGAATTGTTTGAATTAGTGGAAAACTTTAAGGGCCTGAAACCACCAAGCAAGTGGAGGTATGAGTTAGTGTGGAGAGGTAAAGGAGTTGGGAAAAAAGACTACAGTTTTGGTTATGTGAAAAGGAGGTCTGGTGTTGTGATTTTAAGCAATAGAGTGAGGACTGGCAAGTAGGATATTCAGTCTGCAAAATGGGTGAGTTATGAGTCAGTTATTCTAGCAGAAGTGTCAAGTTGCAGTAAGCAGGATAGTAGCATTAAGGAAGGGGTATTTATTACAAATATTCTTGTAAAGTCTCCATTCATAAGGTTTGGTTAAGCAAAAACGTGCATGAGTAGCAAAAAGAAAGATGGCAATAGCTCTCCAGGGCCATGAAGTTAGAAGGTAAACAAGGCAAGTAGAGTTAGAAGGATGAAGGCAAACAGTACAAGCTGTTAAAATGTCAGTGGGCTTGATCAGATAACATCACAGTCAGTGGCTCAGACTACTGATAGGGTTTTTGTGGACCACACTGGGAGACAACCTTGGACTCCAAGAAGAGACAACACATTATTCCAGTGCCCATGGGGAAAAACCTAACATTTGGAGTTTCCAAGGTCAATGCTGAGGCTGCTCCCTACTGGAGAAAATTAGCAAATAGGTGGTAATGAGCTCCATTGTACACAGAAGAATCTGTCAGCAGTGAATTAAATGCAGCCTTTGCTGGAGAAAGGAAAAAAACCTTTAGGCCATATCCAAGCACATTCAAAGCTTTGTGTTAAAGCAAAAAAATTTTATTTTCTGTCTGATGGTTTTCAGCGATATTTTTTTCCCTATGGAGAGGAAGCATCTTGGTGGAAACATTCCCCATCTCTATATGTATTGTTGAGTTATATTGTATATATTATAGTCACCCATCTCTACAGGCACAGACCATAGACAAGGACCATAAGAAACTCTAGAGTTCCGTTTCCATGTGTGGAACACATGGCTAAAGCTTGTTCCTCTCTGGAGAAGGATGAGTCAAATAGTAATTGAAAAGACAAGGCATTACCTGATACCAGATAGCACACAATGTTTTCTTGTGGTGATTTATAATCCCCAGTTCCCATTGGTGGACCAGAGACACGAGATGTGTTTCTGCCCTATTGTCTGCTTCCTGGAGCCAGCAGGGACAGCTTCATTCAGGATGGTAACACCATATGCTTTTAAAGTATTTAACCTGTATTACCATAATGAGATCCCCTGGCTTTCTAAATCTCTTTGACAATTCACTGAAGCAAAACAGAAAGTGGTCTTTATTTGTATTGCTTCACCACACACACATGCATCCGAGCAATCCTGAATTTCAATTGCAGAATGCTGAATTCTTTCTTCTGTGTCCATTTAAGTCAGCAACTGCCACCAGACCAGCCAATCAAAGGGATGATGGCGTCATTTGGGTCAGCTCAGCTGTGTAAAACAGAATAAAGCTGAAGAGGTGACAGCTACTTCTATAATGGCAAAAAGTGCTAGTTATTTGGTTCCTTCTGACCAGGCGTTTTCAGCAGCACATAATTGTTATGTAAAATTACCTGTTTCTCTTTGCTAGCTAAAAAGGTGGATGTTATTGCATCCCCATCCAAATAGTTTCATTTTTGTCATCTTCAGTTTTACATTTATAAATTGTGTAAGAGTGCCTCTTCAGCTCTGCTGTGTGGGAGCATAATTTTTGCCTGTCTTGCCCTAGTTGAGCTGCAGGGAAGCTGTAGTCCAGCAGTGCATGTGTGCAGCAGTCAGTATTGAAAAGTCATTCTCACTCACTACTCCCCTGCGTTTACTGTGTTCTGGGTGTCCCGGTGTTGCTAAAACACTGTGGAAAACCATACACTGTGCATCTAAGTCTTCATCTCTGCAGCTTCAGGGGATAAAACTGTAGTAATTACAGTGGAGAAAGGTCTGCATAAAAGAGAATTTCTGGACTGAGAGACTGGATGTCAGACAGATTTTGTCACTGTTGATTTAATCAAAAGCTGAAAGTAACCAGTAGTGTTTTATAGGTGCAAAATCCCAAAATTCAGTGTAAAACCAGATTGAGTGAGAAAAACAGAGCTATAAAACCACAGCAGTTGCCAGCTTAATTTTTTTTAATGCACTTTTTTTTTTAGTAGATGGTTTCAGATAGATGTATACAGTCATTGTGCTGCTGCAGTTGAAAAGATGGATGCCTAAGCACTGAAGATGGGAGGTTTAAATTTCTTTTGCATCTTTTAGTGCCGCTGTCTATACATGAATGTTGAGGGTCAGTTTAATTATTTAACTAATACTGGATTTGCATAAATTGACTTCTGTGAAAAGGCTAATAAGATGCAGTTGTGGTGGGCAGCTGAAAGCAATTTGGGTCTGAGTCCAGTAATGACAGTACTAAACAGAGTTGAAATTGTAGCATCAATTTTGTAAAATGTTAGATTAGTATTAAGCTGTGAAAGATAACTGCAGAATCCAAGATATTCTTTAGCTCTCTAATACTTTTAGTGCCATTATTTTCAGATGTTGACAACATAATGGTTTTATGAGACTGTTCCAGCTGTGCTTTACTTAGTATCAAAGCTAAGATCACCACATTGATAGAATATATCCTAAATTAAACACACAAGGGAAAAACTCCAGGCATTGAATTATATTCTCCTCATGATACCTGTTATCTTATTTTTATCAATCTAAAATGAAAGTTATAGACTGAATTTTGCCCTCTATTCAACCATTAAAAAAATCCACCAGTATTCACTGGACTCTGCATGGAGGGTGAAATGGACTGAGCAAATAGCTGGCCAGTGCAAGGCTGTCTTCATACAAACTGCCCATCTTACCTAAGTTACACATGGGGACTGAGGATGGAGGAATTGTCCGTCAGGTCCCCCAGTATGTCACAGTAAAGGGAATGCACCACTTGATCAAGAGGTTCATAGGACTTAGAAAATATGTTTAATGGTTTTCTCATGTCAGTACTGTAACAACTTGCCTTGTCTGCTGTCATGACAAATACAGTCATTTAATTGCACTCTGAGTAAGTAGTAGAATACACAGTCTCTTGGCTTTTTTGGCAAAAAGAGTTGGTAGCGTAATGCACAGACGTATGGAGAGTGAATTGGTGAAGGATGCCATGTGGTCTCACTAAGATAGTTGAGCACTGGTTGTGCTGAAAGCCTGTCAGACAGGAGACCGAAAGACCAGGCCAGCATCTATGCCTGGAAATAAGTATATGGAAATAAGTAGACATGACCAGGATTTCTAAAATCATGGACGGGAATCTCAGAGGAGAGATACTTAGGGAGTTTTTTAGGAAAGAAGGAGGAAAGAAAGGAAACAGGACAGAGAGGGGAGGACTTCACATTTATTGTTACATACTCTACTTGATAGAACAAGTATGTCAAACCTTCTTGTCTAGGAGATGTTGATTTCTTCTCTTCAATTATATACTCCATGTTACTCCATGTAAAATTACTGGCTACATATTTGTTTGCATTACTGTTTTAAACTGCTATGTGTCATGGCCAAATCAGCTGCAGAGCTGGCAGAAGAAAAACGAAGTGTTACTACTGTCACGGATGACTTTTGTTGAAGGACAATACCATATTCTCCTGTACCATGGCATAATATGGAGCCTATTTTCAGTTCATTTCTAATGCATGATAATTTGCCTACAGCACTGTGAAGATTCATTTTCAAATAATTTTTAGTGTAGGGGTTTGTAATTTAACAGTTGATTATGCTATAGGAAAGATATTAGTGATTTTTGGTGCGAATGCATGTGCTCAGTTGCAGTGCTGTTTATCTGTCTTTCCAGTTTGTTTGCTCTTAAATTTAGGAGATGAAAGGTAGAATCCTCTGTGCCAAAAGTGCTCTATATTGCATTATTAATATTAGGATAGTAAGCAATTCCCACTACGTGGTCTTTGTGGGCAGCTGATGCTTTAAGAAGTGTCTAGGCATGAAAGGCCATTTGAGTTCCAGTGGGCTGATAGTCTGGGATGACATTTGAATGCAGTGAGGACAATGTATAGATGACAATGACTGGGAGGGAGGCAAAAGCAGGTCTCAACTCTCCCTATTCTCCCATGGACAGTCACCTCTCCTTTAGGATTATTTCCTCACGTGACTACTCAGTTAGGCTTTGTCTAAGAGGAAAGTGGAACCACTGAAGGGGAGAAACTGAGGTTTCCAGACAAAGCAGAGGCTTCCAGTGCTGCCACGCAGCCTGTAACCCAGAGAGACAGCAAAGCTAATGAGAGGCATTGCATCTCAGGCATCATTTGTAGCATTTAAAATTAACAGAATATTTTATTTTCAGCCAAATCATAAACAAAAAATTAATTTTAGTAGTTCTATATACCAGAATTGTTTCTGTGGAGAGTAAGCTTTGTGTTGCCATTTTGAGTCTGAAGTTTTCATTGCCTGATTCACTATTTCACACATGGCAAACCACTTTGGGTCTGAAGGCAACACCCGTTAAAGTAAATGTGCACGAATGTTTCCAGTTGTGGGAAGGTTCTTGCCTAAATGTAGAAATAGTTTACAACTTAGTTGATAAATTGCATTAATTTATTCTGCCGCATAAAGTGGGATGAGGATGGATGGGTTTCCCACATCCTCCTAGTGTTAATTGCTGTAAAAAGACTTGGGAGGAAAACTCAAAAAATTAGGGAAAGAATACTAAATTCTCCAATAAAAATCTGTCATAAAGAAGAATAGCACTGAAACAGTATCATCAGATATTTTAAGAAGTGGAAATAAAATTGAGTACTTCCATAATTTTGTGGTGTTGCTATAAATTAATAATATTCTTTTGGACCATATATGTGTTTTGGATTAGTATTTATGGACGATCATTCTCTGCCATTAGCCACCTAGATATCAATTCTGTACAGCCACTTCTGCAACCCTCTTTGATGTCAATATAAGGACAACTTGTGTATTATATTTTCTGGCAGGTATATTGTAACAATACAATCCCAGCATGTATTATCATGGTATAAGCCTTTTTATTTAAGTTTTCTCCCTCAAATTTTCATTTTATAATTGCTTTTATTACCTCCCTTGTTCGGTATGTGTGTTGCATGTATATTAAAATCTAGTTAGCTTACAGTCTGAAAGGAAAAAAAAATCTACACAATTAAATCTGTCCTTGTGTGCTTGAAAGATACAGCACTAAGTAATCTGTCACATCATAAAAGGAACAAAATCAAAACAACTGAGTCATTATCGTGACTCTGCTTGGTTTCAGCCCACAAAGTCACATCTAAACTCTGCAGATATTGTATTTGTTCTTTTATGTATCTATGTGCAGACACTTGTAAATATGGAGGTGTAAATGTTGCCAGCATTTAAATTAGGTTAAAAGTGCTATTTATGGCTCACATCAACAACAAAAAAATATTCATAATCATCCCTAGGTGAAGACACTCATTTAATGAGCTTACAGCTCCTAATTAATTCTGTAAAGAACGCCATTTGGCAGAGCAGAATTATGAGGTTTGCATATTGATGGTGGCAGGGAAAAATATATCTGTTTTCTATTTATATGGTAAAATTAACTTCTGTTCTTTAGAAAATGGCACATCTCAGAGGTATTGCTTTCAAAATGATCTCAGTGTGTAAAGAAATCAGTAATAACAGCACCAGGCATTCAGTTCTGTCCTAATTTTCCCACCAGTTTTTCAGTATTTCAGCTGCCTCAGAGACTTAAAGTACTCTCATTAGGTAGCTGGAGAGGCTGCCTGTTTGCCTACTCCATACTAGCTTCCTCTCTCGCTCCCCCTCTTTTGCTCTCCCTTTTTTTTTTCCCCTCCTGCCTTGGGAGTGACTGTGAAGATCATTTGCTGGCATGATTGACAGGTTAGAGCATTCGATCAGATGAGTTCCTCTTAGAGCAGGTCAAAAAGGCTGGTTAGCAGGAGCTGTCGAAAAATGCCAGCAGCATTCGAAATGGGAAATGTCATGACTTCGAGGCAGGGGGTGCCACCTGGAACAGAAAGCCCCCAGCTCATTAGCAAGTTACAGGATGCAAGCTTAACTGGAGGGAGCAGAGGAGGAAAGATAATACCCAATAGGGAAAATTATTGTGAAGTGGAATTGATTTCATGTATAATTTGTTTATCACTAGAAGGGACAAATGCTGTCCTCCTGACATGTGCGGTGGAGTGTGGACTATGAATGAAGCAACTTAGCATAATCTCCAGGTTGAGCTCTGGATTTAAAGAATGCCAACTTCTTTCTTCCCAACTGTGGAAGTGATCAGGTCATGTTGTATTAATTAAACCTGACATACTCTCAAATGGTTTATCTGGGCAATTTTAGCAATTTAACAGAACACGGTAGATATGAGCTGGATTCATTATTAACACAGGGCAGTGGTTTGTCTTCTGGATGCAATGGGATTGGGGTTTTTCTGCAAGCTACTGTTGTAAAAAGACATGTTTCTGTTGCAAGTTGAATTATAAAAGAGCTAATTTTTAATGCGTAGTCAGACTGCATAAAATCAGAATGCAGTTTCAGTTGCATGATATAATTTTATTTCCAGGAAAAACTACATACCCTAGGAAAGTATGGATTTAAAAATAAATAAAGCATTCAGGCTTATTGTGTAAAATTTAATCTGAAATGAAGACTACAGAGTCTGCTGCCTGTCATGGACTTAAAGATTGCATATATAAAATATCAGCATTACAAAATGCTTAGTCTTCTCAAAGACATTCTGTAGTAGGAAAATTGCAGGCAAAATGTTCATCCCAGTCAGTTTAACAAGCCTCTGGCTATTAATGTTGCTAACCATTCATTTGCTTCATTGGTCTGTATTTTCATATAAATATCTATGCAGTCACTTCTACTGATATGTAATATGTTACATATCAGTAGAAGTGACTGCATAGATATTTTTTCCCCATAGTTTTTTTCAGAAATATTAAGAAAATAAGATGGGATCATGGTATCTTCCGGAGTCTTTTCTTGTGGTATCTTTGTGCAGCTGTGAGTCTAGCTCTGCTTCTCCTGAAGACAATGAGAGAATTCTAAAGACTTCAATGGAAGTAGGGCTGGCTCCCTTATCAAAACTAATGTAGACAAAACAATACCATCTCAGGCTGAATAAATGAGATTTAAAGGCTGCAAGAGGTTCCTGAAGAACTATTTTGCAAACTGTATCTCTTCTTCTTAAGGAATTTTGTCTTTTATGTATTGAACTCATACTTCTCTCAGAAGTTTGCAGCTCATGATTAAGCAATCTCTTGGTCAGATACTGAAGAATGTTTGCTTAGTGTTCAGATTCTTGATGATTTTTTTTCAGCTTTCATTTTCTTCCATCCATCAAAGTTTTAAAGTGAGTAATGGAGTAGCCAGTGTTTGCTTTATTGAATAACCACAGGCTGTTGGATTTCCCTTTCTCCACCTAATGTGAATCAGAATCAGATTTTTTTAACAGAGTTGCTTAATCAAAATATTTGTACAGAGTCTAACAGACAAGTGTTTTATGTTTTGTATTTCATGTAAAAAACTCAGCATTAACAACCTTCTAGTTTGGCAGAAAGAGGGGTTTCTAAAGCACCATGAACACAGACATTCTTTACCTTCCAGATACCTTTTTAGTGTGAAGTTCTTTCAGATGGCCACTGTGAACACTGGCTGTTGTAGTCTGCATTACTGAACACACAGAGTTTCAGTCCTTTGCAAAGTTCAATAAAGAGAGCAAAATATCAAAATAAAATATCCTCTGAGCAGATCCTGTGGGAGAATTTTTCCCACCTTGGGTAGCTCTACAGATGCCAAACTACTATTTAAATAAAAAATTGGAAATTAATTTTAGAAGTTCAGAAGGTGGTCATTACTGAATGTCTGCTCTGGTACTCTGTTTGGGGAAGTGATATGCATTTAAATCATTTGTATAGAGTTTGAAAATTAGGCATCTTTGGGGAAAAGAGAGTAAACTGTCTGGGAAATCTCGAAATGGAGTAAAGACAAGGATCAGTAAGCACTGGGCAGACGTGCTAGACTTTAACCCTGAGATATATTTGAGGGACCTGTGGTGGCTATAGTTTCTGTCTGCATCTGGCAACAACTGCATGGACATGAGCAGAAGGATGTTTTGGCTAGGAAATTGGGCAGGTGCAGATAAGTTCTCTTCTAGGACTGTGTGTGACACAGGTTAGTAACCCATGTATGTCCTAGGTTCATGACCAAAGAAGGTATCACTCAGAATTAGAAAAAATAGTTAAACAACTAATATTTCCCACATATCTACATTTTCTGGCAAGAAAAAGAAGTCTCATCTGAAACAGATGAAAGAATTTAACCATTACTCCTCATTTTCTAACCAGGCAACTTCTGGTTTTTCAAAACTTACTCAAGTGTTTTCTTAGCTTCTAGGAACTTGATAATTCAAATGAAGAACAGTTGCCAGGAAAGAATTAGTAAATTCCTTACTGTTTCTCAAAATTATTATTCCTGCAGTTTTTTGTCATTCACTCAAATCCTGAGTTCTCTGTTCTATAAATTCTATATATAAATTCTCTATTCTATAAATCCTGTTTTGTTTCCTGACTCTCTAGGGAAGATGAGGTAGAAGCAAAGAAGGGAGAATTCCATATTCATCTGATGTGTATATTTTTCTCCCTCAAATTTCTGAGAAATCACTGAAACTTACTACAGCATGTTCTGTGACATTACCCATCTTTGTGAATCACTTTTCAGAGGGGAAGATGCTCTAACACATGGTCCATAGTCCATGTCAGTGACTTCTTTTTATCATTACTTGTGTGTAAAAACACTTTCTGTATGAACTGCCAATGTCTTTTTTAGGGGGTGGATATGTACAGAGTGTTGGAAAAATCCAGTGAGGCCTGAGGTCATCAAAATAACTCTACGTAATGTGAGCAGCTGTTGATGAAATGTGGTTCAATCAGTAACATTTCAACTTTTTCTTTATGTATTACATTTCAAATTAAATAGGGTAGTATAAAACAATCCGTAAGTTCAACATAGCATTGGACCATGCAATTATTTTAATGTGTGTCTTTACTCCTTGACTTTGATATCATTCACTTTTTAATCTTCTTTTTCGTCTCTGTTGTTAACCAGGGACTGCAGTAAAAGGATATCTCTCTCAAAATCCTTTTTTAAGACTTGGCCTCGCCACTTTTTTTTTTTTTTACTAAGTCCCCCCCTTTTATTAAATATCCCACAAATTATTTACATATAATACTAAATCTTTAAGGAGGTGTGTTTAGATAGATTGAGGCATATTGGAGATGTCTTAATCTGACCCTGTCAAAATCCTTGAACTTGGTGCACAAGTCTTGATTTTGATTTTCTTAGCAGATGGAGCATTGCTTTTGGATCATTAACCTTTGCCCTATTTCTTCAGAGAATGTAAAAGCTGAGAGTTTCTGAATTTTGAAGTCCTGGACTTGCTCTCTTGTGTAGGCTGTTTTTCTCTCTCCCCAAAATCATCTCCAAACTTCACATTTTTCTGAGAGACTACTATACCAGCTTGTGTGATATCAAAAGTAGGAGAATTGCTAATAAGTCATATCATTGCTTATGTCACCATGCAGCAGGACATGATCATCTTTCCTTCTGCCAGACTCCTAAATGCAGAGCAGAGAAATTGTAGCACACCTGGGGATTTAAAGAGATGATTGAAATGTTCATCAGTGGATCAGAGTAATTTGGCAATCTAATTATCTTTCTTTGAGTTACTGTGGAAGCAAGTGAGTTAATACTGCATAATCTGAATGCATGGGTCCTCACAGAACCATTAGAGGTAGAGAAAAGGTCTCCAGTTGCTGAACTGAAGGCAGCAATGCTGCTCCAGAGCAGCTAGAACACTACAGGCAGGTGAAATCAGCAAAGCTTCATATTTATGTGGTGTTTCTCACCTATTTTATTTGCATGAGAACAAGCATAGTTTCTTGCTAACAAGCATCAACATTTTCAGCTCATGTCTACTGAGAGATGCTCTGTTTTAAATTTCTGTTGTTAATCCACAGTGTGTTGTGATCACAATAATGCACAGAAGTTAAACAAACAACCCCCACCCCCAAACTTCCTCCCCTAAGAAAATGAAAATCCCACACTATGATAATAAAAGAGTTCATTAAGATTTCCAGCAACAGCCTGTCAACTTGGCTCTTAGTACTTTTTTGCCTGCTATTACAAACCACATTGATCCACAAATTTGTTATAGTCTAGGAATAAAGGGAGGGGAAAAGGATTTTACAGACATTTTACCTGCCTTACTCTTCAACATTAAAATTCTTTTTCAAAACAATATTTGTACTCTAGTGTTGGAACTAAAAAAATTGTAGTCTTTTAATTCCATAATATTTTACAAGTGTAAGGGTCCTGGTGCACATCCAAAGGGAAGGGAGATTGGAATGTGAAGAGATTTAGTTTTGTTGTCTCTCGCTTTTGTATATGCCATATGCACATTTATGGATAGGTGCCCCATAAGTCCTAAACTTTCTGAAAGGCAGAGAGAATTTCAGTAGACTTACTTGTGTAAGTAAATGAAGGGTGCTGTCAACCCTTCCTTCATTTAAACTAAACCAGAAAACAGATAAGGGCAGACTTGAGGTCACATATTGCCTTTTAAGGTAAATAATCCATGTCAGCTTCCCCAGGCTTTCCATCTCAGTGGTGATAAACATGAGCTGTATATAGGGCTGGATCCATCATACCCTATCCCTGTAAGAACCCCACTGTGTGCAGTGGGACATGGTATGTGTTTATGTTGTGGGGAGGAGGGAAGAGTAGTGTGCAAATCACTTTACATCTGCGTAACTTGAAGATTTTAGGTTGGTCAAATACATATACTCTGGTGCTAATGGAAACAGAGATCACTTATCACCATATCTAAGGAATGAGAAATGTATATTCATGACTCTCTGTTACCCAAATAGGATGTCCATCATTCTGCATTAATGACATAGCTCTATTCTACTCATTTCATTTTTCTTTATGTTTTACCCAGCTGAATAGCTTAGTGCTGCCATGGGGTCCTGTATCGTATGGCAGACTTTGCCTTTTGAACTGCCCACATCACAGTTTTCTGCAGCTCCCTGTCTCCACCGTCATTCCTTTTCTTTACTCTAAATGTTTCTAAGGAGGAAGAAAAGAAAGAAAGAAAAGATTAAAAAGAAGGGGAGGGG
>VYXB01005849.1:16778-33053 GCA_013397135.1 Pachyramphus minor | reverse complement strand
CAAGGGTTGGACTTGATGATCTCTGAGGTCTTTTCCAACCCAATCGATTCTATGATTCTATGATTCTAATCAGAAGAAAGGATCTCCCAGAAGTCTCAGTCCTGAGCAGTATGTTTCAGATGAAGTCTAACAGGTTTTAAAATCTTCATTCATATGACTTTTCTGAATGTGAAAATCTGCCTGCAAGTACATATATGTATATATCGATAATCTTCTTTGAAGACAGTGAATTTGCAAGAACCATTTCTCTATTTTTTATTACTTGTTTAAATTACATTAAATATATGAAAAGCATAGTTTACTACTTGGTGTTGAATGTCATTCACACACAAAAAAATAGGGAGACAATTTATTATCCATTAAAAAGAAAATAAAATGAGCAGAAAATACTTTTGCGATATTTTATAATAATAATAATAATGGCCAGACTTCGCAAACGAAGATCTGGGGAAGGTCTTTGTGCGCCTTCCAGCCTGCGCATTGGATTTATTTTAGGTGGGACACAGTGCGCGCAGAACTGAGCCCACCCTTTAATCCTAAGGTTCATCTGCCGGGGCCAAGCGAGCTTGGACAGTGGCAGCGAGGTCCTCAGGACGTAGGTGGATTGCCTTACAGGGCTAACGGGCTCCACCTACCCGGGGAGTTTCCCCGACCGGGAATCGAACCCGGGCCTCGGCAGTTACAGTGCCGTATCCTTAACCACTAGACCACCAGGGGCTCCCGCGATATTTTATACATATATAGAAATGCCACAAGAGAGAGGGTGATGTCCCTAGGTAGGTAATATATATGGATGATGAGGTCCAAATCAAAAATTAAGCAGTATGGACTGTATTTTCTGTGATTCCTCTATTTGAAGCTGATGCAGTCTAACAGTATTTCACTTATTGTGGCACAGACTACAGGTTTTCTGGTTATTTGAAGCTCTGTGTAAACCTGCTGACTGCATGTGGTATGTGGATAGCTTTGACATTTTCAAATAAGTAGTCTAGATGCTGTGTAGCTTCAGGGGCTTCTGACATATTTTATCTATTTCTTTGTCCTTGGAGATTGATGGATGGGAATGTGATTAGCTCCCACACTTATTAGCTCTCATGCTAAACTTGCCCCCAGTCTCTTAACATTTTTAGAATGCCCTGTGTACAAGATGTTGCAGCCAACTGTAGCGTATTGTGTCCTTGTTTCTGAGGTATTGCTAAGTACTCCGTATTAACTATCCTGTTTCCTTTCCTACTCTTTGCTATTTATTGTGGCTTCCTTTGGTGGATGAGGTGGACTTTTTCTCAGTCTCAAGTTTCGTGTCTGTACACAAAGAGAAATGCACTGGGAGAAAAAGTTGACATTCACTGAAAATTGCAAGGAATGTTTCTGCTCAACATTTTTTTTTTCACCTTCGCTGCGTATAATGGGACTCAGATTTTTGCTAAAATAATACAAAGGTTGAATTAAGTCACTGATACTGCCTACTTTAAAACAGTAAGAAATGTCATCTCAGGAAATCAGCTGTGCAGCACAGTGGGAGGGTAGACCCAGTCTCCATTTGTGTAAAAAAAGTGTGTTCTATTTCTTCTCATACTTACTGTAGGACAGGGAGGAAAAGCTCTGCTGAAGTCAGTGAGTTGCACCAGTTTAAAAATAACATGAGGTGAGAAAAGAATCAAGCCCCAGGGTGTTTCAAAGCTATGTGCTGAATCACTGAATCGTAAAAAATAGGGCAGGAAGAGCCTTAAGAGGTCATCTAGCCTATCCTGCCTACCCCAAGGCAGAATCAGCTCTATCTGTGTCATTCTGACAGATGTTTGACTAACCTGTTTTTAAAAACATCCAGTAATAGCAATTCCACCATCTCCGTCGAGTAGCCTGTTCCAGAGCTTTTCTGTCCATACTGTTAGATATCAGGAAAGGCTTTCCAACCTTAGCTTTTCCTTCTATGGTTCCACAGGAACTTCTATTTGCTGCAGACATGAAGAACAGTTGAGTATGCAGAGGCCATTTTAAATATATAAACACTTAGTTCCTCTGTAGATTAAAAAGTTACCTTTCAGTCTTGGTATTCTGGTTTTTCGAACTCTGGAGGACAGTGGTGGAGAACCAAGGTTGTTTTTGGGATTTAGGAAGAATAAACTGAGAACTGAAGTTAATTACGAAAAGGCAGATTCTTACCTAGTAGTGAGATGGGTGACTTTCTTTGGACAAGTGATTGGATGCTCTTCCAGTGGAAGAAATAGTTTAACAATATAGATTTACAGTAAAGTCACCCTTTTCAAGGGCGTTCCTATCAGAAGAAAAATTCATCTTTGGGCTTTCAGCAGAAAATTTGATTAGGGTAAAATGGTCAGTAGGATTATATTCAACACTACTCTAAATCCCTCTGTGATGCCTATACTCCACATCAAGGCCATTGTTTCATATTAGTATTATTAAATGACAGTCATTCTTCACCAAGTGTGTACCTGCATATGAGGTTCAATTCACGTTGCAATGTAGCTGCTCTGAAACAGATTCACATCTAACACTATTTGACTTAGTGCAGCCGTAATTCCTGGGAATAAGAGTATTTGATGGTACACAGTGATATTTCCCTTCAAATACAGGAGAAAAGTATTATTTCAGACAAATGTTTGATTATGCAAAAGTAAGGTTCTAAAATGTAGGTATGGTCTTTATTTCTGTCATCGAATTATCCTGATTTGTCATCAGGCTTTGTGTTAGGAATTGTTACCCTGCCATCAAAACTAGAGGGTAAAGCTTGCCTAGTAAAACTGAGTTTCAAAAACTGAGTAGTCCAGTGTATACTACTAAGCTAAAAACTTGTTGGAAATAGGTCAGAGTAGCAACCATGTTGTGGAGCAAATTGGCCCTGATTCTCAAGCTGAAATATACCAGCTTAGCCTCATGGCTTTATCTAATCCTCCTTCCTACTAATTAATGCAATGAAAATATCATCCATAAAATTTAGCTGTTTAAATCTGTCACTTACGTTTACTCTCTGCTTATGTAAAATGATGTCATTTTTTTAAAAGGAATAGTAAACCTTTTGAATGTCAAACAGATTGTATTACGAGGGCAGGTTAGTGCAGGCTGTACAGATCACTTTGTTTTGTCCAGTCTAATGTAGGGTTTCTTTGTTTTCATTTAAAAACTATTCAAGAGCATATTTTTCACATCATTAGAATGAAAACAATCCTACAGCTTAGAAGAGATTTTGTAATTCTCTATTTCATCTGTTTTCTTCCATGTGCATTTTTCTTCTTGTTGAACCTAGTGCACAAATCTGTAATGAAAAAAATTGATTGACTCTTAGAGTAGGGGATTGCAATGTCATGATTTCACGCTCAGTTGTTGGCTAACAAGCCTCTGTAGTTTTTATTTAGAGATGCCAAGTTGCAAAAACAAAAATGAAGAATTATGTTAGTCCCAGCTGCTGAGGGTACAGAGCAAGCAGCTCAGATGGCTTCAGGGTTCCAGGTGAGAGAGGGATTGTCTCTGACCAGCAAGTAAGGGATAGAGCTAGACAGACACTGTTGTGTGTAAGATACTGACTGACCCCAGCAATTCATAAATCAAAAAAATTACAACATTTTCTGCTTATCAGTAAATGGATCAGACACTCAGCTATGTAATTAACCCTTTGAATGTTCGGCCATGATGCAGCTAGCTCTTTTGAAAGATGCATATCCTTTCCTTAATGCCTCTCTTGTAACGTCCTGAGGATATCTTGGGTGGTCAAGGTATTCGTGCACTACTGACAGTAATTATGTATCATATAATTACTTAAAATATTTCATATATCCAGTCTAAGGATTGTTTTTACTTGTTCTTAATATTTCATGCTTAATTGTTTATAATACATCTTTACATGTGTCACCTAAAACATTATACTAAATTTTCTGAGCTGTTATAGCTGTTTCAGGTAGAGATCATGCAATATATGAAAGGAGAGTTAAGTCAGATACCCAGCCCTTACATGGCTCAATTATAGGAATATCTCTAATTTTAATTGGTGGAAAACTGTTCTAAAAAGTCAGTTGTCAAAGTTGCCTAGCAATTGTGAGCTTTCATTTTACATACTCATAGGCTTTACATGAGGCATCAAGTTACAACTTGCAGATAATTTTATGTACTTGACCTCTTTATCTTTTATTGTTTTATTAGTGTGTCTTTTTTTTTTTTTTGCTTTTTAAAAAACCCCTGTGTGACTAATTCTCAAATTGTAAATATGAATTTGAAAGGCCATCAAACTCTGCTTCTGCATACCAACCCAAAAATCATAGCATCTTTAAAATGCAGTAGTAAAAGAGCAGACAGCTACTGTGATGATGCCAAGCCAAGATGGAATAAACAGACCCATGTAAAACAGTTCATATTTTCCTTTTTTTTTTTTTTTTTTTTTTTTAATGGAGCTGTTTTTGACTTTACCCTCCTTGGGTTTTTAATCTCTGTTAGACAACAGCCTTATTGAAGTATGCCACTTCCTATATTCTGTCAGGCAAACTTGTATGTGGCGAGTACATTTTTGACCTGACCCCAGCTCTTCCCTAAAAAGAATTCCATAGAATTCTTCAAAAGACATTCACAAGGTTTCTTGGTGCACAATCCTTCAGTCTAAGCAACAGATGAACCTTTAACTACAGAAATATAAGAAAGCATGGATTTGCTCCTTCAGTTTGTCATTGCTGCCTGGAAAGAAACTTGCAGGCACCTGGGCTCTGTGTCCAAAGGTACTTTTGAGAAAAAGCTCCTCTTGGTGTTTGCTTTGCCCTGGCTCCCGAGGAGGAATTACTGTCTTCTGATTCTGTATTCCCTGTCCATCTCCTCTGTGGATCTGCATGAACGGTGAATTTTTTTTATTCATTAATATTCATTAATATTCATATAATATTCATTAACTTAAGCCAATATTCATCCTCATGCATTGTCTTCTTTTGTGGACTTTGTGAGGTTTGGTAATCTTGGCTAAATTTAGTAAACAATGTGACCAGTATTTTCTCTTCAGACTTAAGATCAATGACGTTATTTTTAATACACCTTGATATTGTATTTTCTCACACAACTGCTAACACTTTAGATACCTTTAACTTCCAGATGTCATTTGGTGTTACCCAGATGCTGTTTTCCTAAAATTCCACTCTGTAAAGATGCTGCTTTCTTGGGCCATTTGGGTCCAATTCTGACATTTGAAAAAGTACATTCAGTGCAGCACACTTCCCCCACCTCCCTGGGGTATCTCATCTATCTTGTGTGTTTGCTTACTGGTATTTCATTATCACCTACTATTCACATTTGCATTTATAAATCATGCATGAAATTCATTTGCAAATCTGTAGGCCTTTTTCTTCTGCAGTATCCTGTACTGTAGTTAATATCCTTTTACATAAACTAAGGTACTCTTTTATTGCACTGCTTAATATCACATATGAGATTTCTAGGGTGTGATTTTTTTTTTTCTTTTTTGAGCGCCTACAAAACTGTACGAATATTTTTAAGACCACTCTTAGGGAAAAAAATGGCTGTATTTTATTACAGTAAATGCTTGCCATATTCTGCTTTTGAAAGCAAAGCTACTTTTAAAAAGTAGACATGCATAGCAGAAGTTCTTATGACCACCGAAATTTCCATTTGTTTTATATTCGTGTCACTTAAAGTCAGCTGAAAGAATTTTTAAAAAATACTTTCTTGGAAAGTTTTACATCATTACTGGTATTTTTTGGGTCTAGTTCAAACCTTTTTGCAAAAGTTTTCAAGCACTAGAATGTGTTGCTTACCCTATCAGATAAATAACTATCTAGTTAGCTGAACAGAAACATCAGGCAGTATGT
The DNA here is from genome assembly GCA_013397135.1 of Pachyramphus minor. NCBI lineage: Eukaryota > Metazoa > Chordata > Aves > Passeriformes > Tyrannidae > Pachyramphus > Pachyramphus minor. The sequence continues at coordinate 27,234 of VYXB01005849.1, read as the reverse complement.
TATTTCTGATCCTCTGTTGCAGAGCATATTGTTTTCCTTTTAATTAAATTGTTCCATGGTGTTCTACTCTTAAGATTGTGTGCTTGCATTTCATTATCTCTTGTTATTCAAACTTGCATCTCATTTGAAATTTGCAAACCTGGCAGGTTTTTTCCTATCTTTGTTATAAATTATTACTTCATTTCCCATCTCATCTGTTAAGAGTGTAGCCTATTTTTAATGATGTTTTCTCATGTGTAATGTTTCTCCAGCTCTGGATTCAGTCAACTTCGACTTCATTTCCCCCAAAAAACCTTGCTGGATCTCCATGCTTTTATTACTTTTGATTTACTTTCCTTATGCAGCTTCCACCCTGATTTGCTGTTTTCCTCCTGCTGCCATAGAGCACTTCTGTTAAAAACTCCTCCTTCTGGTTCAAAATAAATGAAAAGGAAGGAAGTAATATGAGATTTATGGAGTGAAAAGTACACTGGTTTGTTTAAGAGAGGGCAAAAGTGTAGTTGGTTCCTGTCAGCAAAGAAAGAAGCTTCTAGCACCTAGTAATTTTTTATTTTATCCACTCTAAAAAGGCTGAAAAATCTGTGCAGCTTGTAGCAATCTGTACAGCTTGTAACCAAACTAGGTACAATGTGCTCAGCTTCCTATTAAATAATAATTATTATTATCTGCTTATAGAATGTTTAAGAAACTATCAGCCTCTGCCAGTCTGCCACTAAGCTACACAGTAAATTGCTTTTATATTTGGATTGCTTGGTTTGTTCCTCATTTCTGTGGCATGAGATGTTGGTCCCATTTTTTTCTTCAATCCTGCCCTTCATTCCCACCATGTGTGTTTACGGGATACTTAAAATTACCCATGGAGAGGCAGAGAGAACAGCTGAAACCAAGGCTCTGGATAGAAGCTGCAGGAATTTCCAAAGGATTCCCTGAGTGGTCTTTCACTATTCAAATAATGTTTTTTAATCAAGATTAAAACTGTCTTGTATAAAACTATCCTCAAGTTTTTTTTACACTCTAGCTTTGCCTGTTCTGAAATCCAGTTGGGAAGTGTACATCTTGAATGCATGCCTGTGTACACATATTTTACATACTCATTCTGAATTTACCATGCTGTGTTTTTACAGCCCCACTGCAGGACCCTATGGAAAGACCACCATAGGAGCTAGATACAAAGGAGAGGGCTGGGATAGAGGCTGCATATGCCAATCTAGCCCTCATTTGGCATTGGTCTTGGGGGCTTGGGCTGCCCTGAAGCTGTTGATGGGGCCAAAACCTATCCTTCTGTTACCCTTTCAGATGAAAACCCTGAAGAAAAGCAGGTTTCATTCAGCAATGGAATAAATGGCAGTATTGCTGAACCCAGTGTCATGAGCAGAGCACAGAGAAAGCCTTTACCCACCAGCTATAAGAATTGTGTGGTAGAGAAAGCTGTCCTTCTGCTGTTGAACTCAAAGTCAAATCCGCAAGACAGAGTCCATGCCAAATGTCATCTGCCTGTATACCAAGGAGCTGTGCTCCATGGGATCATCTTTTGCAGAGCCCTGGAGGCAGATTGGGTGATTGGTGCGAGACCATGTGAAACAATGGGTTTGAAGCTATGTGGACCAACCAGACATTCTTCATTTTCCACAGGGTGGAAAGCAGGAGGAGACTCGTTTCCAGAACAGTGTGGTCCTCAGCTGCACCAGTTTCTATGTTTCTCAGAGGGAATGAGAGCTGACTTGTATTCTTTTCTGGTTATATAGGCTCAGACCTCTTTTGTTTGGCTATTAGAAGTTTAGCTATTACTGTTTAGCTTACTGTTTAGCTATTAGAAGTTTTCCTGTTAAAAAATATTTTGGGGGAAGAAGTCTTTGTTATGTCTTTAAGTGGTGCATAAACTCAAAAAGAAAGATTTCATGAAATGTAATTTTCAGGAGAGGATAAAGTTTTAGCCTAAAACCAGAAAAAGATACATGATAGAAATATTTATTGTAGCAAATACATATAATTTCAAAATTACAAAGTATATGGATAAACCCTGTCTTTGTAGAACCAGATTGTAAATGCATACCTCAGGACTGCCAATAAAAATGGCAATCACAGTACTTATCAGTGCCCTTATCCATTCATGGAAAATGCTTGTATATAGTGTTAAAATCTGTGAACACTTTATTTAATATTCAGCAAACATTATATGTTGGCAGTAGAAACCTTGTGTTACGGGCTCATGGTTTGAATTATGGTATAGTGCAACACTGATCTTACAGTCGTTTGGCTTTGGAGATAGTTCTTTCAAATGAAAAACAGCACCATTTTTTGACAAATATTATCTGGCACCTTCACATTGCTGTTAACTGAAAACCTAAAATGCTTGCTCAGATGTCAGGTTCACTGAAAAATGTAGACTAACATTATGGATAGTACTACAAGAGGAAATGGATGAGAATTTAGGACTGTTTCTGTTTCTCAAGTAGTTTTTCCTGTTGAGAAGCCCCTGGAATTAAATAGTAGGTTTTTTTCTTCATCACTTAGTCTCTACTACAGTAACTGTGAGGAGTGTGGGAAAGATGAGAATTTAACATGATCTGTCTTCCAGAGCTATCTTTAACACAGACTCTTCCATATATAGGAAAATTTGCCTCAAGCACCCTCATCCTACTGTCCTCATAAGTGAAAGTATTTGTTGGTGTGGGAGGAGAGGAGATATAATGGGAGAAAATATGTATAAAAAACTTCTTTCCCAGCTTTGCCATATAAGTAGAAGAATTAACTTAAGCTTTGTACATTACTTTTAAGTCTTGACTCTGTCTTCACCTTCCAATATTTCACCTTCTTGAGAGTATGGCTAAGCATGCAGGTACTCTTCCAGCATCTCTGGCAGGGGAGATGCTGTGGATACATTTTGAGTCACCTCCCTAAACTGGAAAGCATCAGCCAGTTAGATAAATAATGAAAGGACTCTATTGCATCTGTGATAATGAAAGGTAATAGCTGGACATCTAAGATTTGTTACACACTAGTGGAAAATGTTCGATTACTATTGGTAGATTTTTTTTTTGCTGATGAACTTGGAGGCTGTCACAGGTGATCAGAACAGTTTTCTATAGTGCTGTAAGATATATGCTTTTCCCCAGTACTTCCAATTCTGTAGTGAAGAAATGAATGTTTTTGAGAATAAAACCATTTGTGGATATTTTTTTCCCCTCAAATACTTGGGATAGTAGCATAAACCTACAGTATTGAGTGTTCATAGCTAACATAGGTGTAGGGCATGTCCCTGAACATACTTGAACTTTTACACGAAATAGTGATATGCTTTCACTGCTTTTCTGTAGCATCTGTATAAGTATTGTTTTGTATGCTTTTCATCCGTGTCAAACAAGAAAAAAGAAGTTCCTCTGTGCACTCTTTCTCCTGTGCTAAAAGAAAACAAGCAAAAATTGTAAAACATGCCAGAACCTTTCTCACTGTGGCCCTGCCCTGTGTGATCCACAACTAGGGGTGTGAAAAACAAAGCAGAGTCAAAATATACTTCAACCTGCCACTGCTACATGTACAATGAAGAAAATATTTTTATTTAAAAGACAGCAGCTGAGCAGCAGTTATTTTAATCCATGCTGCTTGAGGGATGGATGGTGGGGAAAGGATATTTTTGTTCTTCAAGTGATTTCTGCACAGCTACATGGCCATGGCTCCAGCAGAAACTGGAACTATAATGACACTGCAATAGGCCAGTTATGTTGCAAGCATTTTCAGAGTTATGCTTCATAATCACATCCAGTTTGATTTCTTGCAGACCTAAGACATTTAGTTTGTTTGAAAAAAATAATAATTAAAAAGTAATAATAAGAAAACTTTAGCTGAAAAGAACTTGCACTTTGAATAGCACATATTCATTAAAAAATGTGAATTTGCATTCTATAAACTTATTAAACAGTGCCTTTTTTCAGGAAGTATTATTCCTATTGCTGTCATCAATATTTGTTTTGTAACAGTGCAAAAGGGACAGTGAATTGTGCTAAGAAATCCTCTTTTGTGTGAAACTCATGTGCAGAGATGTGTGCACGCTCTGAGAAGAACTACTCAGCCTTCACATAATCTATTGCATTTATATGATTTAGTCTGCCTAAAGTATGAAAGTGAAAAAATGGACATGTTCTTTTGTTTGTGTATTCAAAAAAAAAGCTAATTATATTTGTAAGTGAAATGTGAATATGAAATATTTGATCACATAGTATTTCAGTGCTCTCTTTGCATAACCTGCCCTTTTTCGTTGCCTTGCCATTTCTGGATTCCAGTACCCTCCCTGTTTGTGACAACACCACCTCTAGCTCTCACCCTACCACTGTACTGACCAGGCAACATCAACTGAAATGTAGAAGAAAAAGAAACAACTCCCAGATAATCTAAAGTAGCAACTGTTGAGAGTGGGGGTTTCTTTAAGGATGATGACTTGAGTTCCACATGTACTAATATTTCCTACCCCTACAGCTGAAAGCAAATGATGAGCCCATTTCCAAGTGTGGAAATTCCACTTACTAATTGCTTGTTCGTGACATCATGAAGTGTTTGACCTTACTCTGAGTTATTTCTGCATAGAAAGAATTGCCATGTCTGGTCCCAGACTGAATTATTTAGAAGCCATGTCTCGAGCTGTCAGCCTGCAGAGCAGCTCTGTCACTGCAAGACTTTCTTTTCCTTACTGACCTTCCCAGACATGAAGCAGGATTTCTTACCAAAGCAGAAGAGCAGATAGGGAAACCAGTGGGAAGCAGAAAATGAAAATGCAAAGGGTAACACACACAAAAAAGGAAAACATGAAGACTGGTTCTTTTTTATTGTTTAGGAATGTTTAAGGATTTTTCCAAAAACTTGTACATGCGTGCAAATATTATCAACGTCTTTAGAATGAATATAAAATCTAAGGTTTAGCTTTCCTCCTTGAATAATCAATACATGTAGAATTTTTTATCAAATCCACATCTATTCATTTTGTTAAAAACGTAATGAGCACAAAGAACTTCTCAAATGTGTTACAAAGATTAAGATCGATGTGAAAATATTCTGCTACGAGCCTAAATTATTGCAAATATTGTAAAGGGAAGGAGAGACTGTTTTGAAGATGGAGATTGTTTCGTTAATGGCTGTATCTTTGTTTTGAAAGCCTGAATATGTTTGTCCTAAAGATCTCAGCGGGCCTGGCCTATATGCGCATAAGTTTATAATTTAGTTTTATTTATTTTGAAATTAAACAAGTGCATAAATTCCAGGCTCACGTAGAGATTCCTAATCAGCAGTTCTCTCTGTAGTTTTAGAAAAGAAATCATAGGAGCTTTGTGTAACAAAACAATGTGCCAAGTTATGAAATCATTATGAGCTAATTGCAAGCTAAGTACTTTAAGCTAGCTACTGGTTGCCCTACTCCCCTAATATGGGTCAATAATTATATATGAAATTATGTTACCAGCATAACATAATAATTACCAGGATGTTTTAACATAGAATTATTGAAGACTTCTGAGTTTTCCAGTTCTGTAGCCTAAAATGGGAGCCTTGTACAGGGCTGTGCTCTGATTCATTGCTTTGGTCACTTGTTATGTGGAGCTTGTAGTGGTGCATGTTGTTAATTACAGCATTTCAGATGTCATTATCATGCTTATGGGATGACTCTTGGGACCCACTGGTCTGCATGTATTGATTATCTAGTTGGCTGACCTATCCAGTGGAAAAATTGCTATGCCTCACAGAAAATAAGGGAAATAGTCATCTATCATGTGCCCAGTAATGTTGCAGAAGGAACTGTGGAACTGGGAATTCAGGTAGGCAGACTTAGGGCTGTCTGTGTGTCACTTTTATTCAGCTCCTGCTGTGCTCTACAAGCTGTAGGAAGCTGATCTCTAACCTGAGAATAATGCAAGAAGGAACTGATAGGAGAAAAATATGTACCGTACTGTGGTTTTGCAATAGAGAATGTGGGAAATAGGATTTAAAAGTGAAATGGGTGACAGAATTTCTTATAATTCTGGTGAAAAACTTTTTTTCAGATATATTTGTCTTACTACTCTTTGCCCCCTCCATTTTTTCAGGAACTTTTCTTTCCTTAGAAATATCAGTCCTTAGGATTAAATTTTTTTAAAAAAGAAAAAGGTGAATTCCTATTCTTACAAGAAAATAAGGTAGCATTTGCAGATTACTCTTTTTCCCCAAGACAGTGGCTTAGAAGAGCAATCAGAGGGCTGAAAACCATGGGAAACTTTCAACTTTTTTGTATTTCTGCCACCAACTGTCCTTAATCCTTTTCAGTTTTTCAGACGTACAAAGATTATTCACTTAATATTGAGAAACCATTTGTCAAGCAGGTGAAGTATTATTTGACGGGTAGACTAAGATAGGCAGTGCTTGTGTGATCCTTTCTGATCCTAAGTATGTTACTTAAGGCTTTGGGTGCATTGGTGTTCTCGCTTGTGGGAGGGGAGCACTGGTGCTTCGCTGTGAAAAACTGCAGAGGCAGGGGGGCCACAAGCTGGGGGACCAGACCCAGGTCAGCAGTGGTGAAGCTGAGGAGAGACCTTGGCACTGCCAGGGGTATTCATCTGCATTTATTCTTCAGTTCAGTCTTGGAAACGCTTGCCTGTCCAGTGTAAGGGGAAGAAGCCTTTCCCAGGAAAGCAGGAAGAAACGGTCCTGCATCAAAGATTTTCTGCTTCAAATAAACCAAAACCGGAGAAACCCAAAGACTCAAAACCCATTCATGCTGAGCTCCAGTGGCTCAGAAACCTCTCAGCAGCTCAGGTGTATTTGGGCCAGTGGTTAAGAAGACAGGGCTTCAGTGTGGGAAGAGGCTAAATGGAGGAGGATGCCTTCAAGTGAATGTGTGTGTCCAGGAAGATTGGGTAATGACTGGGCAAGGGCAGGATGATAATTGGCTTTGAAAAATAACTGCAAATACATGTGTGAGTGAGTGCCAGGCATGAAGGGTTTTGTGATGAAGAGATTAAAGGGTTTACTGTGCAAGTGGGTGTTGGTATTTATGGTAATGAGAAGGGGAGGTTTGTAATTTACTTCTGCTTAAAGTGGTAACTTTTTTTTTTGTTTTTTTGACAGCTTTGCAATCTTTGCCAAGGTCAGCAGTTTTTACAGTTATCCCCATGCCCATAGTAGATGCTTCACAGAACCAGATTAAACAGTAAAACTTCAGAACTTTTCAGAAGAAGTTTGACAGTCACAGAGTCCTTTGTTCAGATATTTGGGATGCTTTAGTCTAAATTTAGTCTAGATTTAGTCTAAATCATACAATCTGGATTGTTTCAGAAGCTTGTACTTCACAAGTGTACAATTTGTAACCAGGGTGCTTTCTTCTTTTTTTTGTTCTGTGCACGTACATTTCAGATTTTCTGTTGCTGAAAGTGATCACCAGTAATTTAAAATTGCGGAAATGGTTTTGAAACAGCATAAAATTGTTATAGTATCATCAACTTTTTAACTTTGTAGACAGATGTAGTTTGATAAAACCTTGTTGTCTGAATACCTCTACCAGCTTTCAGCTTGCACAAGATTGCCAGAAATCTCATTTAGTGTATATTTCAGCCAAAATAAATTCTCTGTTGCCCTACCCATTTCCTTCTTTCCTCATGCAAGATGTCATCTCTGTAACTTTTGTTGTTGTTGTTGGGAAGCATAGTTTTGTTCATCTGGTTGAAGCACCCTACAATGAGAATTATAAATATCTGGATTCTGTGGATGGTATATAACATGACAGATGTGGCATTCAATACCCTATAACTGTCCTTTGAAACAAACAGATTTGGGGGTGATTTGTGTCTACCCACAAACTAGAATTAGGCATTTGACACCTATCTGTCCTTTTTTAGGATTATCTTGAGATGATATAGCTACTGATTTCATAAAAGTGAAATTTCTGGAGGAGATACTAAAAGGCATTTTATGGGAAACTATTGACATACATATGCAAGGACAGACATTTATACATTATATAAGTGTGTAGGATTCAGGAAATGTGAACATCTGGTTTCTCTTAACAGCCTTTTCTACTATTTAATTAATAAGAATTATTTTGATCTTGTTCATGTCTGACCTGAAGAATTCATGAAATGTAGTTCTCTCTCAAGTCAACACATCTCCACTGGGTACACATATTCAATGTGGCTTTGTGAACTTAGTAAATCCATCTATTTGAAAGGACAATGTGAAATTCTGTGTTAAACTGTGGTCTGCTACACACATGTCCATTCTCCTTTTATTTTCTTTGAACACAGAACACAGTAAAATGTATTGTATAGCGTACCAGTTTGATATCACTTTGATAGACATGATGTGACCTTATATACACACTCCAATGTACTCTAATCCGTGGTCTCCCAGCTCCCACTCTGCAGGATTTTTGCGATGTTGATGGAACCCTGTGATTTCACAGAGCAGCTGCGGTGACCCCTCGCCCTGCTCACTGCTGCTGACAGCTGCCTACCATGTGTAGAGGAAACCTCACAGACTAAAATCTCCCTCATAAAGCAAAGATCTTTAGATAAGCATGCAGGTCTGATCATGCTACTACTTTAAAAATAAATAGTTTAAACCCAGAACTTTTTGTGTGGTGCTAAAAGAGTGGTAGCTAAATATTCAAGGCATTCTGCCTGTTAAAAATAATGGATATGTGACACGGTGTCTCTCTTTAAAAACAGACAGAAGAGAACTTAGTATAAACAATGAAAGTGTATCCTAAGTGTAAATAATCTGCATAAGAAATGAGTTATGTCTTTTAGGACAGGTTTGACTTGCTAAACAAGGCTCATCAGGTTCTTGTGGTTTATGTGTAAGAGTACTGTCATAACTACCTGAAGTCAGAAAAACATCTATCAATAATTCATGTATCAAATAGGAAAAGTTTATTTCATCTGAATTGTAACTTTTACCCATGTGGTGTATTTACTTGTATCAGGATTTTTGTTTAGGAAAAAATAAAATTGAATGGAAGCATGAGTTTAAAATAGGAGTATCTTTTGTCTTACTGTCATAGTGTTACACTGATGTACTTTCCCCATTTGGGTAGAGGTCATTATCCTGGTGCCCAGTTGCGTTGCCTCTGCTGAGCAGGTTAACTGCTTGAGGTCTTTTATCTAGACAAATGTTTTACCAGAGCTTTTTCTCCACAATGACACAAATTGTTCCTCAGAGGTCAAATCCAGATGCATTAGCAATGCTGCGATAGCATGTTCCCTGTACATTCACACAGTCATTCAGACCCACGGGACTAAAGGTATCAGATTTGTGAAATGAATAAAAGTAATTATTAAAACATCCTTTCTTTCCCAAGACTTTTACTCCCAAGTAAGTACTTGTATGCTGCCTTCATTTAGTATTTGTGTCACTGTAAAACGGAGTTGTCAAAAGAATGACAATTTACAATCAATTTTGACAACTGTATGGTAATTCCTACAAATAAAGTGTGTGCATAATGAGCTCAATTCGCAGTTCACATATTTTTTATATGTTAACTAATTATATCAATATCTTCTTTCAAAAAAGTCTTCATGATCGTGGCTTGGCTTCGTGAACAAAGATTTGGGAAGGGCTCTACCCACGCTTGCTACAGGCTCACTGATGGCTGAAAAGGCCAATGTGTGACAGACAAATCCAGTTGCAAAAGGCACAGCAGAAAGACTCCCCAGGCGGTATCGACTGGACGCAATTCTTTCTGTGTTGTCTTTTCTCCTCAAGAGTGATCTTGCGTGAGTTCTCAGAGGAAGCAGCGTTATAGATGGTTTGTCTCCAGGCCTCCTGATTGGAGGCCAGAGCAGACCAATGGTGATGATCAATACGGCCAAGGCTGAGATATTGTTTCAGGGAGTCCTTGTATCTCCTCTTTGGGGCTCCTTTCTTGCGGCAGCCGGTGGCAAGTTCACCACAGAGCACTATCTAAGGGAGGCAGTGGTCCTTCATCCTGGAGACGTGCCCTGCCCAATGCAGCTGTGTTCTCAGCAGCAGGGCCTCGATACTTGTGACTGCAGCCTGTTCAAGAACAGACGTATTGGTCACATAGTCCATCCAGTGGATGTTTAGGAGGCAGCGTTGATGGAACCATTCTAAGAGTCGCAAGTGGTGGCAGTAAACGACCCATGATTCAGATCCATATAAAAGAGTAGACAGTACAGTGCCTCTGTAAACACTGATCTTCATACTTTTCCTCAGATGTTTGTTTCTCCAAACTCTTTTATGGAGTCTACAGAAAGCACTGTATGCCTCTGCTAACCTGTTGTCTATCTCTTTGACAATCTTATTGTCTGAGGAGATGATGCTTCCCAGGTAATTAAATTGCTGGACTGATTTGAGTTCTGAGTCACAGATGGTGATATGGGGGTGATGGAAGACTTCCTGAGGTGCAGGTTGATAGAAAACTTCTGCCTTCTTCAAGTTGACTTCCAGCCCAAAAAGCTCAGCAGCCTCTGCAAAGCAGGAT
>VYXB01005849.1:0-16753 GCA_013397135.1 Pachyramphus minor | reverse complement strand
GCAAGAACACAGCCTTGTTTCACTCCATTAGTTATTTGAAAGGGCTCAGAGAGTGCATCGCCATATCTCACTTGGCCGCGCTGGTCCTCATGGAGCACGAAGATCATTTTAAGGAACCTGGGGGGACATCCTAAACATTCCAGATTCTGCCACAGACCTTTTCTGCTCACAGTATCGAAAACTTTGTTGAGATCGACAAAATTTTAAAATAGTAGCTTTGAGACTATTAGCCATTCCCTGGATGTTTCTGGTAGTTTCTTTCTGTGCATGAGTGATAATCAAGAGGCAAAATAACAAGTGAGAAGATGCCTTAAAGCTTGCTCAGCTGGGCTAAGATTTGACAACTTCTAGTTTTTACTATCAGTTGTAGGTTAAAAGGTCTACCAAGTACATATCACCCATGCTCAGGGTTTTAGTAGGTTCTGTCAGCCTTTTCCCAAACAGGAAAAGTTGTGTACAAGAGCTAATCCTTTCCATCTCTTCATAGGAATTTGAATGTGTTCCCCGAATTGTGAAATAGTATTTGCTAAGACCTTGCTGAACAAAAGTGATGAGCACTGTAAGTTTTCATACAAAGAAAAGGTTTTGTTCATCGCTTATTCATACAAAACTCAATTTAGGAACATAGCTGAAAAATATTTAACTTTAGGAATGTGATTAAGACCTACTAAAGCAAATGAAGTTTCTGGAGATGCCAGTGTGGGGGATAGGAATCCTTGTCTCAATCTGGACTAAATTTCCTTTAAAATTTAAAACTTTTAAGCTTAGAACGACAGAGGCAGGATGGAGATCACTTGCCTTCCCAGAGATCTAAAAGGTATCAATGCATAGTAGGATTTCTGTATTTATTGCTTTAGCTGCAAGTAGTTAATTTTTGTTGAAAATACCAATACACAAATTTAGCTCAGTAATTCCCATCTCTTCCTGTCTCCCACTGGGAAAACCACATTGACTTCAAACAAGCTCTGTGTGGGTACTGGCCTCTTTGCATGGAGTCCCTAAAAGGGTCAGGGCTACAGTCTTCATATGGTAGCAAAAAAAGAAGTTCAGTTTTATCCACGTGTGTGCATAAAAGCAGAAATATATATAAATATATATCTCAAGGTATGTCTTATTGCTTTATAACTTACAACAAAGTGCATCTCTGAGCTTTGGAGCCAACACTTACTGGTCATGGGTGATAGCTGCAGTCGTGTTAGGAATACATCTGCTGCACAGAGAACCTGAGGGAACATGCTGTTTGTGTGAGCTATATGTTCATTTTTTGTTGGTTAGGGACCTTAGGATTTTGGGCTGTTTGTTTTGTTTTTTTTTTATTTAGTGGTGCATTCAGAACAAGTCTTCTAAAATCTTGTTTGTATGAAAGCACTGGGAACCAGAGTGAAAGAAAATTGTTCTTTAATCTAAATTATGATTTAGGCCTGGCAAAGGCTTAGTTCTGGTTTCACTCTGGAGGGAGATTTTCAGGTGAATAGGAACTGATTCAATTAGTGCTTAAATTAATGAGTGATGTCTTCACTGTCTGCTATTCCAACTGGGGATTAGGCGCAGTCTGCCAGGAAAAATATAGGGCTCATCCGAAGTACTGAGGCCATGAGGATGCAGCAGAGGTATAGAGGACTGGCAGTTTTATTTTTCAGTTAGGGCAATTACTTGAATTAGCTTAATCATGTCCATGTAGCTTGGTTCTTGTGAGGAAATCTTCTGCTTTGGTACTAAAAAATGATCAAAGACTGTCACTGGAATTTGATTTTTGTTTGTTGTATGAGTTCATTTAGAGTATGCCAGCCGCTGCTGCAGCCAGTGAACCTAAATAAATGCCTATTGGATATCTATTTAGCAGCAGGCTCCAGTTTTTTCAGCACTGTCTCCATGTAACCTTTTAATCTAATTCTTGTCTTTGACTTTTCATATTTTATATATTTAACCCCTTGATGCAGATATTTTGTATTAAGTGCTTTAGAAATCCTGATTTACTGCCTCAAGGGATTAACCAGAATTCCAGTATTCTTGCTTTATCTACATTCATTTACACAGCCCATTTATTTCTAATAAATACATTGGCCAGATCACATTTCTCTGCAAAGTCTAAGCCCTGAAAATAAATTTATACAGTGACATAGTGAAAATACTAAAAACTGTCTAGCATATTGCTCTTATTCTTGCTTTAAATATCAGCTTCCAAAGGCACAGTGGGTTTATATTCTCCAAGTAAACACCACATTTGAGCTTAACGCTGCAAAGCTCTAATTTTTAGTTGACTTCTAAGGGAATTTAATCAAACTTCAGGATATATGATTCAAAGCAAAAAATGTAATTAAGAAAAATCTTTTTCTGTAGGCAAAGAGCAGCTTGTTTTCATTAATTTAATGAAGAATGTTGTTTTTCTTGGCTGAAAACTTAAACTCATGGGACAAAGGAAGATTTATGGGGTGATCTGCAAAATCACACAGGTTTTGTGTTGCAATGCTGTTTTTGCAGTGACCACTGGAGTCCCTATAGTTGAAAGTTTATCAGTGTTTCTTTTTATAAATCTCTATTTTCAGAAAAGGCTTTTATTCAGACACTAGCTTTGAGCTAAATACATGCACACAAAGTCTCAATGTATATGTGGTGTGGTAAGCATGTATATTTTAATGTAAACAATTCATAATACTTTAAGAGGTCTTACATTACAAGGAAAAATGAAAAGTAAGTAAGAATGGCTATTTAGATCTTTCATTCATAAATGAAATGCTTACGCTTCCCTCTTGTTATGCTTTGTTTAAACATTCAGCAAACTCTCTAGCAGTTGATGAAAGCCACTAGTATAGAAGATCAGAGACATGATGTCTCTTACCCTACTCCTTTTAAGTATCAGTGCAACTTGTGAGGTGCTTGAGCCAAAATTCTGTGTGTTGTATAAAGTTTTCATTTTTGTGATCATTAGAGCAGAGGTGCAGAATCCGAGACGCAGCTGGGTTACTGGGCGGCAATTTGAGTTATTTCTCCCTTCTGAGTTTTGACCCCTTCAATTTGAAGTTCAAATTCAGCTTTAACTTTGACACATGTATTTTTAAACCAAATAATGAGTTTATTTAGTTAACTGTATCAAATGAAATACCTTTTGTATCTTTAAAAGCCTCTCTTTAAGTAGATCAGTAGTTCACGAACAGTAATGAAACAAATATCTTAACAGAATGCTCTTTCATTCCCCATAATGTCAGCAAGAGTGTCTACTTGTTTAATATTGTAGTAAACAGAAAAGTTCATGGTTCAGTGCTTAAGCCTCTAAGCTGTCTCCCCAACTGTTCCTGGCTGCCAGTACTTTACTTACTCAACAGGAAACTAATTTAATTAGTACAGAGAACAGGCCAGTACAGATGCCTACATGAAAATCTTCAGTTTTTAGAAGGCATATGCTAAACTCCTTACATTTGATGGAAAAACAGAGATTGTAAAATTTGGGCTGTGGAATATCTGTTATCCTCTATTATCAAAGGTTGCTGTCTGAAATTATGTTATAGTGATCTTGCAACATCAAACCAGACAAAATATTTCAGTTGAAAAACATCAAAACTGATAGAAAATTTGAGACAAGCTTATGTTCCGTACTAGGAATCTCTTCATCCTCTATATGACTAACTGGGAAGATACACATTAGTTCTTAGCAACACTATCTTCTTCTAAAGTCTGCTCAAGATATTTATTAAGGTGGCAAACCCAAACAGTACTTAGGAAATATAAAAGTTAAAGTTTCAAATTTAATTACCTCCGCCTGTGGTTTATGCATTCATCTACAGTCTTTATTTGCCACGATCATATACTATTATTTCTTTGGGTCCTCAAGCCACTTTTTTACAAGATAATGGATTGTGAACACAGATGAATAGTTGATGTTTCTTTTCATCTTCATATTTCACTGTTTTATCCTATGCATTATGGTTACAGTGTCCATAATGTGCACAGGTACAGAATCATGAGTTTTCATGGAGGCTTTTCGTGATGCGTTGTATTTAGTTCTTTGCCACATTGTCAATCCACCTTCACAGTACCTCCATGAGCTGAGATGGTATGCAGGTGTCCATTTTATGCACTAGGAGCTGAGGCACAGGTATTAAAATGGCAATTGTTAAAAATGAATCAATTTTCTTTGCCTGATTTTTCAGAGCTCCTAGCATCTTTTAGCGCTTAATATGTTCTTATTGGATTTCGTTCTGCATTGACCTCAGTTGGAGCAGTGAGGGCTCAGCATATCAACAGCCATAGCCAGGAATGATCTTGGACTTTAAAGGAAATGAGAACTGCCAAATTAATTTCTGTTAGAAAAAAAAATAAAAATAAAATGTGTTAATATAATTTCTGCAGTATCACATAGTAGGTCATGTAGGAACTGTGGCAGAAGCAGAACTCAAATGCAACTTTGCAGGCATTCAGCTACTGAAACTTCTTTATCTTGTCTGCTGCTCAACTTAACTTGAGACCTCCCAGCTTCCACAATAAAGGAGTCAAGGGTCTTATTCTCAATAAAACTCTTTGTCTTACAAAAGCAGCATATAGTTTGAGCAGCAAATGTGGGAAAGGTTTCTTGTGGGACAAGGAAATGATCATGTTAAAAACTACTACAGGTGTACAAGCGATTAGAATATTGCACAAGCATTTTTAACTCCTTTCAAAAGTTGTAATCTCCAAAATTTTCAGAAACTGAAAAAGCGGAAGAAAGAAGTTTTGGTGTATGGAATCACACTGATACCTTTTTTCACCTTCATCGAGATGTGTTGCCAGTGGGATTCATACCTTTCAATCCTCAGTGTGAGGCCAGTAGGTAGCAGTAGGAGGTGATTATCCTCTGTGTCAGGCTGACACAAGAGAAAACACAGTGCACTGTGCAAACAAGCTTACCTGCTGTTTGCTGGACAGGAGATAATGTTGTGTGACCCGGGAATAATAGGTCCTCCTGCCGCTGCTGAGAAGGCATGTAGCCTCCTGGCTGTGCATTCTTTGCTGTCTCCTTCTACCCTTTTTCTTGACAGTCACATCCCTATTTCCTAACCTGGTGCTTCAGCCTGGTTCCCCTGTCCTTGTAAAAAGGAGTTGGCTATGGGATTACACTCAATAGTACCCATCTTGATTGCTGTGTGTTTGACTTGAAAGGTATTTTTAACATTGCTCTAGTGCTTAACAACCCTCCATTACGCCACCTCCAAAAAAATCCCCCAAGGCTGCAAAGAAGAGTCCATCCCTATCCTTATCAAAGTTAAATGTTATGGAAGTTGATTCTTTCTCTTTCAATATATTATCCTTCTGATTGTTTTGTTTGCCTGCCTGTTCTGGTCAAAGATTAAATGACTGAGAACATGGCAAATCCTGGCTTTCTCATTTAACCACTATTAATCACTTGACATTGCATTTAGAGCTAGTTTGCACATGATATTTGAAAAGCAAAGAGCCTTGCTCGCATGCTGGCTTAACTGCCGAGAACATTTTCCCCTCCCATCTGCTGTGTTCATCGTTATTTAAAAGCAAATCAGGAGACAGAATTGGATTAGCAGAGTGGGTGGCACCAGTGGAAAACAAGCTCTGTGCTGGCAGTCACCCTGCCAAGTTCACGTGAAATTGCCCATTTTAGTTGGCAGCTTCAGCTTAGCTTGGTGTGATGACATATGGGCCTGGAGGGTAAGAATCTATTTCCATATTATAGCAGCTTCTGCTGTGAAACCTCCTAGTTTGTAGCTGTGTGTTTGCCTGGCTTTGGCTGTAGGTTGCCCTCCTCATCTGCCCTGTCACACAGGGCTCCTTGGCCATCATCTGGGAATTTTTCTGAGGTCCCCTTAGCAGCTCTTCCTATGTGTTGATACCTGGGTTGCCCCCAGCTACTCTGTTGGTCACAAGCCACAAGCATGTTGAATGTCAAGAAGCAAAACAGGGAAGCTCATAGCCCCCCTTGTCTGTGGGGCCCTGAGAATCAAAGGAGAGAAATCAAGCCCTTGCTTTGATTTTCAAGGGTCAACAGTTTCTCAAAACAGCAAGGATATGTATTTTATGTTTGAAAAATAAATAACATAGCGTGTAATTTATATGTCAACTCAAAACTCAATCACCTCATAAATAGGCATTTGCAAATGAAAAATTAACTTCTTAAAATTAATAAAAATCCCCTGTTTCAAGTATTAGTGTTCTAGAATTTTCCAGGATATTATTTCAGCATCCAGGGTTGTCTATTGTACTTCTGTATAAAGAAAGTTTTGGTGCCTTGCATTGAAATCCATGTGACAGGGATACCACCAACTTAGTCAATTCTGTAAAATAAGCTCAAAGGTATTCGAGAAACTAGAGTGCCCCTAAGTCCCTCAGCTGTGATTAGTGAGTTAACAATAACATTTCTTATTTCAGAAATCTTTTTCATTCTCTACTAACTATATAAGGAAAATAATTAAAATAACTCAATGCAAAGTCCTTTCAAAGCACAAAGAACGTATCTCTCTGAGTTTACAGTACTGTTATTGTCTGTTATTACCTGACGGGATAAAAATGTTTGAGGAGGAAGAGTTACAGGCTGTTGACATGTCTTTAAACTATTTATTGTAATTTCCAGAATTTCCAGTGACTTTTTTGATCACTTTTTTTTTTTTTAAGCTTTGGGCACTCTCTACTGCTAGACCTTACTTTAGAAACTTTTGTTTTAGGGATGGTGAAGAGAAACCTTGTTGTTGAGAATATACGATCTTTTTCTGTGCAGTGTGAAAAATGGAAGAGTTTATTCCTGTTAAACCTTTTTATCACAGCCTGTGCATGGTAACAACCCTGGTCTAATGTAGTTTGACAAAGGTGGACAAAACATGATGCATGATGCCATTAAGACACCCCAAACACTTATAATGAGGAGACAAGTTGCACCTGGGAAGATGGGAGTCAGTGTGCAGGTCTGCCTCCCTGCCTATGCCTTTGCCTCTGCTGACACTGTGGTGGGGGCTTCTTGTGTATGATGTGACTGTTGTTGTCATCTTCCTGCTGTTAATTCAGCAATGATGGGTTGAGAGAAGTGTCAGGAAATGGGCAAACATGTCCCAGTCCATGATCAAAAACCTAATGCTCTTGAATATGTGTATATTTATCACCAAAAGGCTGCAAAATTGAAGCATAATTCACCAATGAGGCGGTTAGATGGTATCGTTATCAATATACCAAATTAAAGGACTACATTTTGGGAGGATTTAATTCTGTGATGAACTCTATTTATGAAGACCCTGCTGTGGGTGAAAGATGTGATCAATGCTCAGGCTTGAGTGGCAGTGTCTTTGTCACTGCCTATACAGAGACCTGAGCACATTACGTAGGCACAAAGAGGCAGCTTAGTTCTTTGTTCATTCTTTATACCTGAGCTAGTTACTCGTTTCTGCATCATAACTGCTATCATTCTTCACACCAAAATTATATTTTGTTGATGAAGTTAGGGTTTTTGGAAGTGTCTGATAATCAGAAGCCTGTGTTTTAAGGTGAAAAGGGCTAATGAGATACAGAAAGTCACACTACTGTTTGTAGAGAGGAATGCAGTGTTCTCCTGATACATCTATTTCACCTTCTTTTGATAGTTAAACCCAGAGCATGTCACTTAGAGAGGTGCTGAGTATCCTTCTGCATAATTGTTGTCTGCCCATCTCTTCTGCTCTTTCTTTCTTTCCTTTCCTGTAGCAATTTTTAGCCTCCTATCTTTGATATTTTTTATAGATAAAATTTACACTTTACATGACTCAAAACGAATACAAGGTAATCAGGTGGATTGAACTTCAGTTGTCTCAAGCAAATGAGGACTTACTGTAGTGCAGTGCTGTTCAGTAATGCTAGAGAAGTTTCAGTTTGAGAAAAACCCTCATAAATGAATTATGCCCACCCAGATTTATTTTAATTAAAATCATCCATGAGTCTTGGCTGTTGCTTTGAGTACTAAGTACTTACAAATAAGCTTAATAGACATGTTTATTTTTTCCACAGCTGTAAAAATATATATTCTGCCACATGATTGGTTTTTTATCTGATTTTTTTAAATAGAGTTAGGTAAAGATGCAGTTTATAAGGAAGGTTAGAGGGTCAAAATCCTATTTAATTAACTTATACTCACTTGGGAAGCGGCCAAGGTAAAAGAATGCAGTGAAAGTAAGCTTCAAATAATATGAAATCTTTGAAAAGGACTAACCACCTTTGGTGAAAGGCTTTCCTGTTCTTAACATTGTGTCATTTAAACTATTTAAATGAGCTATGCAAAACCTTACTTTTATAATGGAGCTTCAAAAAAAAAAAAAAAGATGAAGTTTTTCTGGCAGTTACAAGAAAACCAATGCTTATGATAGCATTTAGTACTCTATCTTACCATGATCTCTGTCTTTGCATACACTAAAAGCTCAGTATGTTACACCTGATTTGAAATCTACTATTCTTCCACGTGTGTGAAGCTTCTCAAGTGTGTGAGACTGCTTTTTAGAAGCATTTAAATCTTTCAAAAAACAGAAAGGAGAGGGAAAGCCTCTGTAATACCTGAAGGAGGCCTGGTTATCAAAGGTAGTAGATCCTGTATGGTTTCTAAAAGTTGTCATTGAGAAGTATCTCATGTTGGATTTCCTAAACCATGCATAATATCTGAACATCTCAGTCATACATGTGGAAAAGGTTCTTACCTCAGCCAGAGTGGGAATTCTGAGAAATAAAATCACTTAGCTGCTTTGTGGTCTCTTTATGTACTAGATAGGATATCCTCATTGCTGTAGTGATGCTCTGTAGAGGTCCTAATTCTGGAACATTTTTTCCATTTAGTGCCACAGACACTGCACTGGGGAAATATTTCTGTTTCAGTGCTCCATATGATTTTGTATGTAAAAATGGAACTGGCAGGAAAAAAAGCAGCTGGCCTGAAGCTGCCAGTAATTATTTCTAATGTCATAGATTTTCAGCAAGAATCCCAAGTGGAAGCTGTATAGGTGAAAGGACTGCATAGCAGTATTCAGCAAGTATCAGCAGAGCCTCTAGGGAATGAGCACGGAGGCAAGCAATATCTCATAAAACACCAGTGCAATTCCTAATCTGGGATTTTTTTCTCTTTTGCTCCATTCTAGTCTTAAGAATTCTCAGGCTGGGAAACAATTCAGGCTTGGTCAACTCCAAAGACTTCGTGATCTCTCTGCCAATACCATTGCATGGCATTTATGGTATGAGTAGACACACAGACTAAGAGCTTTAGACATAATGATATTTGGAAATATATTCCAAAATTTAAATACATCTATTACTTACACTTGCCATTAAAGTAATATAATTGTGGGAAAGATCTTTCTGATTCAGCATGTGAAGTCTGGTTTCAGTCTAATTTATGTATACTTAAGGGTTGCAGTGCTGTCCTAAAAAATGTGTTTTAATTGACATGACCACTTTGACATGATGCTCAGTCTTTGAAAAGCCACAGCAGCAAATAGAATGTATAATCAGATCATGTTTAGCTAGAAGGGTCTTTGCTATCCAGAACGCAACTGTTCTGTCTGTTCTGTCAAGCTAAAACAAAGGCATTCATAACTCCACATTCCAGATTAATTAAGAATTCTTTGCTGGTTTGAAAAGTGCTTTCTAGGAAAAACACAAATGAAAATAAAAGTACAGATGAGAAATGAATTTTTTTTAATTTTTATTTTGTTACTTTACCCATCCCTCTTTCTTTTTCCTTCTGAACCTGAGCAATCGTTGTCTTCCTAAAAAAAGAAAAAAGCCCCAAACCAAACCAAAAAAACCCCAACCAAACAAATAAAAACATTATTTAATTCCAAGCTGCCTGTAGATACTTGAAGACTAGTACAATGATTTTGGTAATGATACACATTCATACTTTGTTTTCTTAATGCTTGGCATTTATCTGTGGGGACTGAGGTAGTTTGTAGCATTGTGATCCCTTGCAGAGCTATCTTTAATCTCAATACTATCCCACAGCTATTCAGCACTGATTACACTAGTGGCATTAACTTTGTTCCAAGACCACTTATCTTTCAAGAAGTAACTTGGATAATATTAACAATCACATGTATACAAAATGCCCTATTTTTAAGTACCTGTGGATTCTTTAATCTTAGCATGAGGCAGTGCTTAATTTTGGGGAGGAGGTGAATGCTAATGAGTCATCTGGAAGGCATTTAGTCATTCATATGTCATTTTGTCCAGCAGATTTTGCTTTGGGGATAAAAGCCATGACAGGAAAAAAAAGCAGGAATAAATTCCCAATTAAGTCCTCTGAAGTTATGTAGTTTTTGTTATGTTAGGTGGGAAAAAATGGAGGGAGATGGTCAGGCAGATCACCTCATTGAGTTTTGAGTTTGTCAGCTGTTGTGTTTCAGATGGAAGAAATACACTTAGGTTTGAGTTGATATATAGCACTTAAATAGCAGTTAAATAACAGCGACCATCACTCCTGAATTGGCAGTCACTAAGTTTCATTCGTGGTATTTGGATTAGGGTACAGTTGATCTGCTCTCCCTGAACTCTAGGGTCGTGTTTTTCATTCACAGCTAGATAAAGAATCAGATGCTTTTCTATCCCTTCTGAATTCTCTGAACTCTGGTTAAGTAAGAGTTGAAGCTTCACAAACTGTTCAACGTCTTCTTGATATGTTGGCAGGCCAACATATTTTTACTGCTAAAAAAAAATTAAAGCCAACCAAAAAAATTCAAAGAACTTCCAGTCAGAGGCATGGGCTCTCAGCCATCTCTTGTTTGCTGCTCCCTTGAAACATGTACAGGAGGATTATCCTTATTAGGCAATCTTACGGGTATTCCCAGATCTTTTGAATATGGTTTTCTTCCTTTTTAATTAGTAGGTCATTATGCAACAACTTCTGTCTACTCCCCTAAGTGGCCAGCTAGGGCAGATTTCACAGTGTTTCTGGATACCTGAAAATAATTAGCCATTTGTGAGTTGGGAGGTGGCCTCAGACATTAGAAAGGGAAGCTTTGTTATGAGTAATGCACTGGGGAACTGCTGTTGATGAAAAATAAGGATCTTATTCCATGATTTTGTCTTTGCAGACAAGAACAGTCAAGTTTCTGCCTAGCTCCATCCAGATAGTTCCCTTCTTTCTCCCTCACCAGTTTCCAATCCCATTAGTTCTAATGTTGCAGCTATTTGGAAGTTTGGTGTAAACAGGATTACTGAGAAGATCTACATAAAAATAATGTCACTTCTGATACTTTTACCGATCCAGTGTACAGCGAGTCCCACTGAAAATTTTACAAGACAGGTGACAGGGGCACAAGTTACAGGGCAGGAACAAGGAGTGAGGTTTGCAGCAGTGGGAATTTTTTAAGATGGCTCTGCCACAAAGATGGAAGGGTACCACAGCTCAGCTCACTTGCACCTAGTTGCTTGTAGTCCCTTGGCTGTTTAGTTTAGCAAGAGAGTACAATGAGACCTCTCACCAGCTCCTCTGGTGCTCCTTTTGTCCAGAGGTGGGTTCAAATCAGTAATAAACCTGTTAACCAGAATGTTAATGACTTTATATCATCTTCCAACAGGTTTTTTCTTTTCTGAGTTCTGTTATATACAACTGTAATGGATAGTTAGCTCTTTCTTTTCTTTCTCTTAGGTATTTTAATTAAGCTATGTACAAATTTTGTTCAGGCATACCATTTACTTAGCTGTTTCAGAGTAGAGAGCTAGTGCAACAGCTGAGATAGGGATCCCATTGTGTCAAACACTGGCAAAAATTGTAGGTTTAGGTTCTCTCATAGATCCAGGCAGACAGCATTTCTCCAATTCACATTTAGTCAGTTCCTCTTCAGCAGGCTTTTTTGCAAGTTATCAGGATGAGAAGCATAGGAATTTAGACATGTCGGGTTAATCAGATTAAAAAAAAATGTTATAAGAAGTTGTAGGGATTTGGCTGTTTGTCACATTTGAGAAGTATATTCTTGCAAACAAGTAGCACTGATGTATTTCTGGTCTTGATGTGTACCAAAATCCTCAGCTTGCTTTTTGTTTTTAATAAGTTTTCCATGGCTTTGCTTGTAAACTATATTGAGCTCAATAACACTGCTATTTTTGTAGTATCTTCGTCTGAAGTACTAGTTTTCCCAGAACTCACTCACAGAGGGCTATGCTTTATTCTCAAAAACTAGAAGACGTGTAGTAGATTCAGTCCTGGCCATTTTTCATGTGAAGCCTTATTCAAATGGTAATTGTGAAAAGCTTTGTGGACTTTGTTCTCAACTCAAAGGAAAAACTTCAGCTGTGGGCAGCTAGGGTAGGAAAGAATTTTTGCTAAAAGACTTGTAGAAAACTAATTTGGAAGTTATCACAGCCACTCAAAAATTTTAAGGTATACCTACAAATCAACTGTGAAACCAATCATGTTATCAAATAACACTGGAAGTATGTACTGTGAATAAAATATATTATAGTGAAGATCAGGCTTGTATTCCTTTTTTTTCTCACAAGACACACTATGAAGGAATTCATTATAATATTTTGCAGAGACCTGTATGCAAAGTATGCATGGTTAGTTTGCAATTATTGATATGCATATAGGCTGCTTAGCAACCGGTGTATAATTTAAGGGCAAGTCTTGGCCCTTCAGAATCAACCTCCCACACTGGACTACCAGCTGCACATTCAGAGAGTCTTAGGAGATGTAGGACTTGTGTTTTGAACTCTCACTGTGCATAAAGGTGCCATTTGGAAAACACACAGTCCAAGTAAAGATTTCAACCACTACTAAATTTTGCAACTGTTCTACTATTGCATTTTTGTTGAATTTATGTAGTTTGAACTATTAGTGGCTCCAGCTTAAACTGAGTGCTCATTTTGGAAGACACTCTAAACCCAAAGGCTGGAATATAAACCAAAGAAATGTAGAGGTGTAATTTAAACATTAAATAATATTAAATATTGCTAAAGAAATATAAAGTGAATTTGCAAAGATGTGGCTTGTCTGAGGGGAATAAGGTGAGGATGTTCTCTCTTTAGTGAGTTGTGCCCCATCCTTGAAACAAGACATGAAGTTTCATTTATAGTGTGCCTGGCAAGGGATGTTACACCTGATGTTTTAGCCACACAGGTAACTTGCACATATTTTGCTAAGGCTTCTTTAATTAGTTACAGCCATGAAGGATCCTGAGTTGACACTGTAAACCAACCGTGTCATCATGGGCTTTGACACAAACTGAAATTAAATTGTAGTTAATTGTAATTGTAATTAAATTAATTCAGCCTTGTTCAACCCTTGAAAGTTGCTTTGTAGACACATCACAGGGAAGAAGATATTTGGTTTCAGTGCTATTTTAGAAGTGATGCAAATCCACCATGTTCCTGTGTGTTACAAGGTATTTTAGTTCAGGAATCACTAACAAGCCTACAGTTGAAAATATTTTTTAAAAACCCTTCTCAGTTTGTAAAAAACCATAGTTTTTCTAGTGTGTGTCTCTTTTTTTTTTTTAATAAATTTTTAATGACAGCCTGAAGTCTTGCCTCTCCTGTGTATTTTGGGGCATGGATAACTAGATAAAACTAAAGCCCAGCAGAAAGCAATTTAAGTAACCTTATATTTAGCCTTAGTGAACAGTATTCCTCAGGAAACCACAAACAAGGTATAGTCCATCAAAAAAAAAGCTTCCAAGAAAGCTAGACTATATACTGAAACAATCTTTGAACTAACACCTCTGAAGATAAGTAGAGCAACCCTATAAGCAGCCATCTACTGAGCCTTGTCCATGGGATAATTCTGAGCCTGAGCTAACAACACTGCAGAGCATTTATTCTTCATTATATCAGAACAAATGCATTTCTTTTAAATTTCACAGAAGTAAAAATGCCCTGCGAAGGAAGGCATGCTATACACTGTGAAAATTGCATATTCTAAAGCATATATTTATAGAAATGTCTTTGTGTATCCATCCTTTCCACACACATTTAGACTCCTACATACACATTATTTGTATGTTTGCATTTGTGCACATATATTATAGACATAGATATAAAACAAAACATGTATGCATGTATATATGTATTTAAATTTGAAGAGGGGAAAGAATTTATGGTGGTTGACCAAATCTAATTTGTCTGCTTGTATTTAGTACTTAAGGGCTTATATATTCAGTTTGTGCAAAAGAGTGAAGAAGTACTCCTTGCTTATGCCTCAAATCAGAAATGCATGAAGTGCAGCTGCAGAGATAATACATTCTCCCCAAAGGCTTTGGCTGAGCAAATTAGGTGTCAATGGGGTGCCTGCGCAGGCAGTACTCTCTCTAATTAGTCTCCTGAGCCTAGTTGGTGGCAGGTATAAGATGATCTAATCAATTGGTCTGTGTCTGATGGTACATGTAAAAATCCTAGCAGGCAGAGCTGTCTCCCACAGGTCACTCACCTGCACAGCGGGAACGCTCATTTTCATTTTTCATCTCTTCCATCACATGATGCTGACAGTTGGTTTTAAGGAAATTGAATCCAAAAAATATCTAGTTCATAGGGCATGTAGGTCAAAAGAAGTTGCATTATGGGTATTGGTGATCCAATTAATTAATATTTATAGCAACAAGTTGCATGTAGGTACTATCTGGGTGCAAACAGTATTGATAATGTCTGATTGGCTTTTTAAAATGACTTCTCTAACAAAGCTAGGAATAAAAGGTGCGAGAAAAATCACCTGTTAATAGTGTACTTTTTTTTCAAAGGGGATGAACAACATCTGTGGTGTGGGGTTGTGTGGTGGAGGGCGAAACAGAAAGAGTATTATTGTTGATTAACTTAAATACCCCCATGTTTCAGCTCATAGAGAATACAGTATCTCCAGTTGACAGCTCACATTTTTACTTTAAATCTGGAATACTCTTACAATAATGCTAAATCAGCTGCTGTGTAAATAGACCTGCACTCTGAATGTGCTTTGCATGCTAAGGACTCTGCAGGAGCATAACTCCACCCTATGTGATAATTCATAGAGAAATTAAAAGTATCTAGAGAAGGATGCTGATGCTGCCAAAAGGAATGTGTACTGAACTGGCATTTTTACAGGAAAGGATGTTCTTTCACTAATTAAAAAAAAAGAAAAATATTTGGGATTTAATCACCCTCCTCTGTCTCATGTCTTGAGAGTATGATTAACGTTTAAATTAAAAGCTTTGGTATCCCTTTCTAGAACCACTGTTACATCAACAGCTACTGTATTCTGAAGTTGGCAACTGCTGTTTTTAAGGTGGATTACTCTTTATCCCATTGTTGTCTGGGACAAACGGGATGTATGCAGCGGATGATTTCTCTAGATAACAAACATAGAAATGAGTTACTTCAGGTCACTTAGTATTTCAAGTACATAATTAACTTGCTTGAAGAAGACTATTAGGTTTAGTGGAGATGTCATGAAAACCAGAAGCACCTGGATCTGTGGTGAAAAATACAAGTTCATTTTTAAGGCAGTCTGTTATGTTTCAGGGTTTGTTGTTTATTTGTTTGGGGGTTATTTTTGGTTTGGTTTGCTTTGCTTTGCTTTTTAAGGAGATATGAAAGAACCCTATTTTGCTCTTGGGAAATCACAAGTTGTAAATACTCTATTTAACAATTTATGCTTTTATAAGCAAAGCTGTGACCAGAGGCCATAAACACAATCTGCCATGTCACCAGACGAAACTTGGATTTGTATGATCAGGGAAATGTATTAAATTCCAAGAAAGGATATTTTTAAAATATATCTTTAAAAATGCAAACATGGAATTACTGAGCCACTGTATTGGTTCTGGCTGACATGGAGTTCATTTCCCCATAGCAGCCCTCACAGTGCTGTGTTTTCCTTGGTAGCTAAAAGGGTGTTGGTAGTACACCAGTGTTTTGGCTACTGCTGAGCACAGCATCAGCACTGTAACTGATGGCTGGACACTACCTGCTAATGGGAAGTAGAGAATAAACTCTGTTATTTTCCTTCCTGCTTGCATGCATGCGAACTTTCACTTTTGCTTTGGTAAATGACCTGTGAGTCATTTTTCATCTTATTCTCTCTCCCCTGTCCAGCTGGGAAGGGGAGTGATGGAACAGCTTGGTGGGCACCTGACATCCAGCCAAGGTCAGCCCACTGCAGCCATCTGGAAACTGAATGGCAGCGCTTTGTGGAGGGCCCTGCCTCAGGTCTTGGTTGCATGAACAACTGATTTTTCAGCTCAAGAGCCCCACTGAACAAGCAATGATTTTTTAATAAAAAGATTGGTTCACATCAGTCTAAAATTTTCTGTTTGTTTTATTGTGTATTTTCTGATGTGGATAAAAAGACACCCTCCTCTTTCTCCAGTTTAGGAGAGGTGCCTATGTGATGTGAGTCCCATCTTCAACAAAAACAAGAAGCACAGTGCTTACAGCACTCCTCTGACATCTGTGTTCAGTTTCTTCCTCTTCCTCAGGATAGGAGAAGGCTGGCACTCCACAAGGGCACTCTGATTCAAGGGAAGGGATTTCACCTGTTGACTCCACTTTGAATCAACAATAAACACTCAGAGAATTAGGGATTCAAATGCAAACATTATCTATTCCTAACCACAATGATTGTTGTGTCATGTAAGGACATTTCATACATGGTGGAAATGCATCAGTAGCAAAAGCTGAGGGTTCAGCCTCAGAACAGCCTGGCCATTACAGCACTGGTGCGAGCAGAGGGCCAGCTCCTGTCACACAGGTCAGTTTCCCAAACTGGGCATTTCACTGACTGTAACCATCGTACTGTTCCCTGGTTCCAGTTGCAGTGTCTTCTAGAATCATAGAATCATAG
>VYXB01005848.1:185816-200145 GCA_013397135.1 Pachyramphus minor | reverse complement strand
CCACTCAATAGACCCCCAGAAGGGAACATGGCATGGTCACCACAATGGTTTCTCCTGAAGAAGGATACCTGCAGAAGGATACTTGCCCAGAAGAAAGCAGCTTTACTGCCTCCAGCCTACCTGGGGAACGATGCCTTGGACCATCTTCCCTTGGCTTGACCCTCAGCCCCAGGTGTGGCTGCAGGTAACAGCTGTGCCATGGAATAACTGCTTTTTGAGCAGTTGAACAATACCCTTTCTGTCTTGTGCAAAAGCCTTCCAGTAAACACAACACAATAAGGCAGAGGAAAAGAGGTACAAACATCCTGTTCCCCACCCCCACCCTCCCGAAGGGTTTAAATGTCTGTGTGCCACAGCTCTCACACTCACACCCCTCAGGGACACTGCAGCATGAAGACGGTGGCCGCCCTCATCCTGGTCGGGATGCTCATCCTCTGGGCAGAACTGCCAACAGGTAGGGGATGTCCCAGGGTAAGGCACAGGGATGGGGAAGGAGTCATGTTTACCTGGCTCCTGTGGGAGGGAAGGGAGAGGAGAGGAGAAGAGAGCAGAGGGGTGTTTGCTAGGCAGCATCTCCCCAGGGCCCTCAGCTGCCCCGGAGCAAACAAGTCCCTTCTCCTGCAGGCAGCGCCTGGTCCTGCCCACCCGTCCGCATCACCTGCGCGCTGCACAACCCACCGAACCAGTGCTTCAGCAACAGGCAGTGCCCCCCGTTCACCAAGTGCTGCCGCACCTACTGCGGGAGGAAATGCATCCGGAAACCATCCATCGTCACCCACGGTAGGAGCTCAGGAGCCCCCCGGCCTGTGCCCACCTCCCTCCCGGGTAGCAAAGGGGTGTGATGATGGTGGGCAGGGAGCTGTGTCCAGCTGACAGACCCCTCCACTGTCAGGCTGGTGGACAAACATGTGGGCTGAGGTTACTCTGAACACCAGACCCAACCTTCTTTCTCTCCCTTTCCCCAGTGTGAGCTCCTGCTCCCAGGACAGATCGAGGGCCATCTCAGCATCCACACGCCACCTCTGCCCCCAGCCCATGCTCAGACCACCTCGGCCCCAAGATCACTCCATGCCAGCTGCTGTGCAGTGTTATGTGTCCCCTGCTTGCCCTCTCCCTCTGCTTCTCCACTGCTGTTTTATCAAATAAAAAAGGCTTGTCTCAGGGGCGCTTGTGGTGTGTGACTCCTTTCCCCATCTCCTCCTGCCCCTCTCTGGGCCCATCCTGGCACACAGCCCCACTGCTGGTTTCACTCCAGAATTTCTGCCTGTGGAAGAGAATGAAAAACATTCTGGCTACACACCCACAGTGTGGTTAGGGGCTGGCTTCAGGGAGAAAATCCATCCAGGGGCACACAGACCCCAGTGGTGCTGAACCCCTCACTGAACCTGAGCCAGTGAGGAAAATCCAGCTGGAGGAAACTTGCCTGGGAAAGCCTCAAACCAGGACAATGAAATCACAGCTCGGAGGGGTTCCTGTAATTTTTGTACAGCAGAGTGCCAGGGACAAGAATTCAAGAAATGCCAAGAAATATCATGAAGAGAGAGCATGTGCAGCCTGAGGGACCTGCCAGCCTCTGCCCAGTGTGATAGCAGAGCCAGGCACTTCCACCATGTGCTGCAGGGGCAGAGCCTCACCCAGCCTGTGCTGATGCCCAAACAGTGCCTGCCAGCCCTCCCCAGCCTGTGGCTGATGCCAGGCTTGCAAACCCCAGTCTCAAGAAGCAAACCCAGCCCAGACTGGGAGATGAGCCTGGTGTGTCTGCACACACTGCAGAGAACAGAGAGGAGCTGGTGCTGTGTAAGTGCTCAGCACATGATCCCCACTGCCAGGCACGAGTGAGCCAATCTGGAGAGCAACAGCAACGGGTCATGTATTTAAACCACCCAAATACAGCAGGATGAAGCCTCTGGCTGTGGGATTGACCCCTAGCATGGCCCAAGGCAGACACTGGAAGCTCCCTGGCCAAAACTGGGAAGAGCATCTGCTGGAGTGAGTCCTTCTATGGTCACTCCCATGGAGGAACTGGAGGGAGACAAAGACTCAGAAATTATTCAGAGATTGAGAAGGAAAAAGTCCTATGGTGAAAAAATACCTCTCTGCTTAGCCTGACCACAGGAGGGCAGAGATAACTGGAGAGCTCATGCAGCATTAGGAAGGCTGGAAAAGCCAAGTGATCCAGCAGGGACAGGCAGAACAAGAGCTGGGATGTCATCAGCCAAATTCAGTGTAAAATCAGACATTGCTTTTTTCCAGTAGTGTCCTTCCGGGGGAAAACTATTCCTGACACCAGCCCAGCCCTCTGCGTGGGGAGTGCTGTGCCACACAAGCTGTGGGGTGAGAGGGCACAACCCCAGCGCTCCCCCAGCCATCCCCACACCCAGGATGGGGCTGGCAGCCACCGCGGAGCAGCCTGATTACACCTCCCGCTGTATTAGTCACAGATNGTGGCCGCCCTCATCCTGGTCGGGATGCTCATCCTCTGGGCAGAACTGCCAACAGGTAGGGGATGTCCCAGGGTAAGGCACAGGGATGGGGAAGGAGTCATGTTTACCTGGATCCTGTGGGAGGGAAGGGAGAGGAGAGGAGAAGAGAGCAGAGGGGTGTTTGCTAGGCAGCATCTCCCCAGGGCCCTCAGCTGCCCCGGAGCAAACAAGTCCCTTCTCCTGCAGGCAGCGCCTGGTCCTGCCCACCCGTCCGCATCACCTGCGCGCTGCACAACCCACCGAACCAGTGCTTCAGCAACAGGCAGTGCCCCCCGTTCACCAAGTGCTGCCGCACCTACTGCGGGAGGAAATGCATCCGGAAACCATCCATCGTCACCCACGGTAGGAGCTCAGGAGCCCCCCGGCCTGTGCCCACCTCCCTCCCGGGTAGCAAAGGGGTGTGATGATGGTGGGCAGGGAGCTGTGTCCAGCTGACAGACCCCTCCACTGTCAGGCTGGTGGACAAACATGTGGGCTGAGGTTACTCTGAACACCAGACCCAACCTTCTTTCTCTCCCTTTCCCCAGTGTGAGCTCCTGCTCCCAGGACAGATCGAGGGCCATCTCAGCATCCACACGCCACCTCTGCCCCCAGCCCATGCTCAGACCACCTCAGCCCCAAGATCACTCCATGCCAGCTGCTGTGCAGTGCTACGTGTCCCCTGCTTGCCCTCTCCCTCTGCTTCTCCACTGCTGTTTTACCAAATAAAAAAGGCTTGTCTCAGGGGTGCTTGTGGTGTGTGACTCCTTTCCCCATCTCCTCCTGCCCCTCTCTGGGCCCATCCTGGCACACAGCCCCACTGCTGGTTTCACTCCAGAATTTCTGCCTGTGGAAGAGAATGAAAAACATTCTGGCTACACACCCACAGTGTGGTTAGGGGCTGGCTTCAGGGAGAAAATCCATCCAGGGGCACACAGACCCCAGTGGTGCTGAACCCCTCACTGAACCTGAGCCGGTGAGGAAAATCCAGCTGGAGGAAACTTGCCTGGGAAAGCCTCAAACCAGGACAATGAAATCACAGCTCGGAGGGGTTCCTGTAATTTTTGTACAGCGGAGTGCCAGGGACAAGAATTCAAGAAATGCCAAGAAATATCATGAAGAGAGAGCATGTGCAGCCTGAGGGACCTGCCAGCCTCTGCCCAGTGTGATAGCAGAGCCAGGCACTTCCACCATGTGCTGCAGGGGCAGAGCCTCACCCAGCCTGTGCTGATGCCCAAACAGTGCCTGCCAGCCCTCCCCAGCCTGTGGCTGATGCCAGGCTTGCAAACCCCAGTCTCAAGAAGCAAACCCAGCCCAGACTGGGAGATGAGCCTGGTGTGTCTGCACACACTGCAGAGAACAGAGAGGAGCTGGTGCTGTGTAAGTGCTCAGCACATGATCCCCACTGCCAGGCACGAGTGAGCAGCAGCAGCAGCAACGGGTCATGTATTTAAACCACCCAAATACAGCAGGATGAAGCCTCTGGCTGTGGGATTGACCCCTAGCACGGCCCAAGGCAGACACTGGAAGCTCCCTGGCCAAAACTGGGAAGAGCATCTGCTGGAGTGAGTCCTTCTATGGTCAATCCCACGGAGGAACTGGAGGGAGACGAAGACTCAGAAATTATTCAGAGATTGAGAAGGAAAAAGTCCTATGGTGAAAAAATACCTCTCTGCTTAGCCTGACCACAGGAGGGCAGAGATAACTGGAGAGCTCATGCAGCGTTAGGAAGGCTGGAAAAGCCAAGTGATCCAGCAGGGACAGGCAGAACAAGAGCTGGGATGTCATCAGCCAAATTCAGTGTAAAATCAGACATTGCTTTTTTCCAGTAGTGTCCTTCCGGGGGAAAACTATTCCTGACACCAGCCCAGCCCTCTGCGTGGGGAGTGCTGTGCCACACAAGCTGTGGGGTGAGAGGGCACAACCCCAGCGCTCCCCCAGCCATCCCCACACCCAGGATGGGGCTGGCAGCCACCGCGGAGCAGCCTGATTACACCTCCCGCTGTATTAGTCACAGATCACAGCCCTCCTCCCCCATCAGGACCAGCTATTATCAGCTATTAAGCAGGCATTTCCATACAGCTGGCTAATTTGATAATGCTGCAATTATCTTGGTTTGTTAACAAGATTAAATTGCTAATTGGTTTGATTAAGCACAGAGCTCCAGGCATGAGGTGCCTCCCAGCTGGCCCCAGGGCAGCAGCCCCTCTGCAGACACAGGGGCAAGGCAGAAGGGGCTCATCCTCCCAAAAACTGCTGCCTGGCTCCCCACAGATCTCCATGTGATGGCCTGGAGGGATCCCTCTTCCTGCTCTGAGACAGAGTCAGCTTTGCCCATGTCACCACTGTCACTCAGCTGGTGGCCCAGGAAGGCAGGACAAGGTGGCTTTGGGGCCAGAGGATGCTCTGGGGACATCTAGTCTGTCTCAGTGCTGCTGCTTTCTGTTTCACAGGAATCAGAAATCCCTGAGGGAATACACCAACTGCACCTCCACCTGCATCAACAAATCCTCTGCCCTCTTCTCCCCAGCACACCTACCCCTGGGCACAGCATTTCCAGCTGTACCCAGCACCAGGTTAGATCACCTGCTTGCCCCCCTGCAGCAGCACCTGCCTGGGAGGAGCTGGGCACTGCACCAAAACACACAGGGCAGAGGCACTGGTTGTGCTAAGCTCCTGGCATTGGCTGAACCTTTTGCATTCAGGTCTCTGGGGAGGAAAGGAATTTCCCTCTGTGTCCTACGTAGTGTCAGCAAGACAGCAGGAAAAGCAGCAAGTCCTGTGCCAGAGAGATGTTTCCATGCTGGTTCTTCCCACATTTCTTGCTCCCCCCAGGCTAGAGCCTGAGGACTTTCCACAGCTCAGGACTCACTGCTGCAGGACCTTCTCCTGGGACAAGCCCACCAGGGCTGGTGCTGGGAATGTGGTCAAAGGCTGTGCTCAAGGCCCCAGCTTTGAGCTACAAACATCCATCATGGCACATCACAGCAGCAGCCCCACCACAGGGCAGGGAGCCAGCAGATCCTTCAGCATGTGGCAGGTCCAGCTTATTCCATCTTCCCCCAAAACAGGGGGCTTGGGGCCAGTCTCTCTTGGACAATTCCCAAAGGAAACACCCAGCACTCCCCACCATCCCAGAGGGTGGAATCCAGAGTGTCTCCCCAGGGATCCATCAGCATCACAGCCTTGCTCCACGCAGTGTACTTTGTTCCACTCTGAAGTGTAGACAGGGCAGAGGAGGGAGAAGTCAGGTCTTACCCAGAGCACAGCAGAACATCTTGAATATTTTCCTGGAGCCTCTCCCTGCATATGTTATGTTCTGGCTCAGGAGACTGGGTGGTTGGGGTCTGAATACAGAACAGTTTGGTGCACAAGAGTGATGTGAGACCTTTTCAAGAGATGATTCAAACCAGCCTAATAAGAATTACTACAGCTTTGACAACCTTTGAAAAGGGAGGGTTATTTAGCTAGCCTAGCCCAGGAGTGGAGAGCTGTAGTCCCAGCAGGATGCAGCAATCACATCAGTTCCAGAAGGGAAAATGCCCTGGGCTGAGTGAATCCATTCAGCAGTGGCTCTGCCCATGGTCAGGTGCTATGCACAGCTCTCATCAATCCTGCTGAGGAGCAGCAGTATTCCAGGTGGCAAAAAGAGTCAATACCATTCTGCTTCCCATAAAATAAATAAACATACACCTCTGCAGAAAAATAAACCATCCTCACACTGCTGAAGGTCAACAGATGTATGAATTCACTCTGTGCTTTCTTCTGTGGGATGATTCATATAAACTCAGCTCCTCACCTGGACCAAGACACCCTCCAGTGGCAGGGAGAGGGTGGTCAGGGCCAGAGCTGTCTCATGCCAGCTGATGTCCTCCAGCATTTTCTTTCTGAAGACACAGGAATGCCTTTTTCCTTGGCCAGGATACACCAGTAACCATTCCCAGTGCCCTCCCATCCTCCTCAGTGATGGGCAACACACAACACCAGCTCCTGCCATGCTGGGAGGGCCGAGGGGGAGCCACATCCTGGGATTGCACAGGGGAGGGAGGCTGTGTCTGCCACCGGGAAGCCTTTGAGTCAGGCTGGAGCTGTTCCTTCTGCCTGGCTCTGGCACGTTGCCATGGCCATGCAGGGCACAGAGCCCTCTGTGAGGTAGGAGGGTCTGACAGTGGGTAGGACCATGGTTGAGGGATGTCAGAGCAGTCCCCTGTGATTTCTCTCTGGCCTAAAGTGCTGCCAAACCTCACAAGCTGCTTGTGACAAAGCCCTTCAACTCTGGCACAGGACAGCTCTGCGTGACCCACGACAGCCAAGAGGCAGCAGAGCTGTGCTGAGCCATTTGGCTCCATCCCCCCTTCATCCCACCAGGAATCCTCAGCAGGCTGCTCTCTGCTGCAGCCACACACGGTTGCACACCCAGGAAGCCTGTCAGATGCTGGCAGGACTTCCCTGAGCCAGGGAGCCAAAAGGAAGGCAAAAAAGATGGGGCACTGACAGCACCGTGTAGCTGAGGGAGATCCCTGCATGCCAGCAGTCCTTGTCCCTGTGCAGAAAGACATAAAAGGAGACAGAAACCTCTTCTCTCTGCAGTAAGCCACGCTGCATGGAGGTACATGTGAGGGCTCAGCAGGAGCCTGGCAGTGGCACAGGCAGGGCAGCCCAGCTCCATCACCCCTGCCCTCCCTGTAGCCTGGTCTCTCTGGGGGCACTCCCTCTGCAGTCCCTCAGAGAGGCTGATGACTGGATTCAGCCAAGCAGCTGGGATGTTCCACAAATAACAACTCCAGCAAAGGCTGGCAAAGCACTTGCAAACTCACAGGAGGCAGTTTGCAGAGAGCAAAGCATCTCCCATAGGCACCAGCCCCTGCTCACACACAGACCTGGCCCTGATCCCAGCTCAGAGCCCACACATGTGCTCAGGGCCATAAACTCACCATCACCCCCCAATCCACCAGCACAGGCACCTGCCCACACCCTCCCAAATGGAGCCACTCACCTGCAGAGAGCCCCTCCCAGCTGAACCTAACACCTCCCTAAAGCAAAGTGTGGATGAGAAGGGTGGGCTATTTATGCTGTAGGGCAGCCTAACGAGCTCCTGCCACACCCCGGCTCCAGCTGCAGAGGGGAAGCCATTTCCCAGCTCCCTCAGGTCCCACCAGCAGCACGGGGGAATTCCTGCCTCTTCATCCCTGCCTGTGCCAAGGCACACACAGATGCTCCTTTCCCCGACACTATGTAGGTTAATAACATGCAATGCGATGGCAAGACACAGGGAACCGCAACACGATGTCAATATTTAGCTTTTACACGTTTGTCTAATTAGAGAGCAACCTGTGATTCCCTCGGAAGGAGGCCCGGCTGCTTCGCCCCCACCCCTCCCTCCCCTTCCGCACGCTCCCCGCTCAGATGGGATAAACGTCAGCTCATTATTTCTGGAGTTCGCTGGTCGCAAACGGTCTGTCCCAAAATGCTATTCCCAGGCACTGGATGTCAGAAATCATTATACTAAATAAAGCTTCATGAATGATTCATGAGGCTGGGTTTCACATTAATCAGGGAGAGATGGGCAAAGGCAGCACAGCACCGCAGACCCGCCGTGCCGCGTTCCTGCACAGCCCGGACAACGGGCAGGTTTGGACCTTCACACAAATCAGAGATATGGTGGCAATCAGAGGAAGACCCTGGCCCCAGCACGATCAGAGCCTGGCCCAGCAGGGGCCGAAAGAGGCCAGCAGGCCATTGCCCAAATACCCTTCTGCTTCAGGAGCTCCTGTGACTCGATCACGTTGATGAGCCCAGGGCAGGCGGCTGCTGCTCCGAGCACCCTGAGATGCACGATTGCTTTCTACATGAGCCCTGGTGCCCAGCACAGGGCTGGGCCAGTGCTTGGGACTCGTGTGCTGACTCCCTGGCTCTGTTCACCATGGCCTCTAAAAACAGAAAAATGTTTTCCCAAAATGTCATCAGGAGGCTTCTTCCAGGGCCCAGGCAAACGGGGCTTCTGCCTGGATCCCAAGCTGCATCCCAGCACAGGCTGCCCACCAAAAGGTATCTACTTGGGACACAAATGCTTCTTCCACTGCTCCAAGACTTTGCAAATAAGGTAGGTGTGCCCCCTCTTGGTATTTGAATCTGCCTAAAAAGGCAAGCCCTGAACTCTGTGCATCAATGAAAGAACAAGAAGTGCCTTCAACACAGCAGTTGGTGGAAGGAGGTGATGAAATGTGGGATCCTGTGTGCATTTTGCAGGAAAAAGTGCCTATGCCCCTCCCAGCCATCCAGCAGGAGCTCAGCCAGTGAGCTCTTACCCACCTGCATCCTGCATCTTT
The DNA here is from genome assembly GCA_013397135.1 of Pachyramphus minor. Lineage (NCBI taxonomy): Eukaryota > Metazoa > Chordata > Aves > Passeriformes > Tyrannidae > Pachyramphus > Pachyramphus minor. The sequence continues at coordinate 191,354 of VYXB01005848.1, read as the reverse complement.
GGCTTTTCCTCCACTGCTTCCTCGAAGATCCCTAGAAAAAAGCCTAAAAACCACAAAAATGTGGTGACAAGCATCCAGGCCAGCTGCACAGCAGGGAAAAATCCACAGCCAGCACTGCAAATCTGGGCTCTGACATGGAGACAGCAGTGATTCTCCATGCAGCAGCAGAGGAATATCTATCAGGAGGCCGAGGAGCCGTCAGACACCCCTGCTCCCCCCGCCGTGGCTCTGCAGCCTTCCCAGGGCTGGCAGTGAGTCACCAGCCCTGAACTCAGCAGGGCTGAGCTGCTGCCAAGGGCACCTGGGGGACTGAGGGGGTCCCGTGCCAGCCTGGGCCCCCAGAGCCACCCTGCAGCCCTGGGTGGCACATCCCCCCGCTCCTGAGCACTCCAGCATTTTGCAGGGTGGGTTACCAATGCTGCAGCTCCATCAGCCCAGCTCCTCCTCCTTGTCTGAGGGGTCCTGCCCATGCAGGGGTGATGTCTGCAGGAGGGAGAGATGGGATGGAGGAAGCCAGAGAGTCCCCTGGCATCCTTCAGACGTGAAGACCCTGTGGCACCAGAGCTCTCTCGCCACTCCCAGCACTGCCTGAACCTTCTGCAGAGAGTCCAAAATTCAGCATCCTTGCTGGATGAGGTGAGACAGGTGAGCCCCTTCCCTGCTCACATGCATCTCCAGCTGTATTTGCTCCTGCACCACATCCCCACCAGCACAGAGGCAGCTGGAGGCAGGGCTGGAATGGGAGCTGGGAGCTCACTCAGAGCCTCAAACCACCAGGGCACTTCCATCTGCAAAACAACAGTGGTGATAATTCACCAGCTTTCCCTTCAAATTTCCAGCTGGGCAGGGACTGAAGGGTCCCAAACCCATCAGGCTCCCTTTCTCCCCATCTCTGGTAGAGAAGCTGCCCTGCTTCCACCAGTGCCAGGCCCTCACCTGGGGTTTGCTGCAGGATGAAATTCTCCACAGGATCAGATCAGTCTCAGGGAAATGGCCTCTCCCTTTATCCTTGTCCCCTCTGTTAATTACTGCTCCATCCTGCCTGGACACACCAGCAGGAATCAGAGGCCACCACCAGCTCCCTCCGTGGCTGTGGCTGTGCACATCTATCAAAAGCAAAATGCAGGGCAAGTGTCTGCACTGCACGAGCCTGTGGAGAGTCAGAGCTCGCTGCACTCTTGGTTACCCACATGATTCAACCTGCAATATTGTAAGATTTAATTACAATTAAAGTTGTGCTCCATCTTCATGTGTCTCTCTCCTGGCAGTGAAAGCCAGAAGTGAGCCCATGCTGCCTGTGCAAGTGTGGGTATGATGATTGGGTTTTGTGGCTTTCTCTGTACTGGTAAATGAAATGTGCCTGGGCTGACTGGCACCAAAGCTGGGTGTCAGTGAACAGAGCAATGTCCTGCTATTAACCATCTCCTCTGACACCACACTGCCCTTCTGCCAGCACCCCTGCCCGTGACAGCTCCTGGCCCTGCTGGGAATGGTCTGGAAAGGGCTGCCTGGCCCATGGGAAGCGCTGGCCTGGGATGTTCCAGCAGATTAATGATGAGCCTGGGAATGACCCTTGGTTTTGTTGAATTCAAGTTTGGGGTTGTGTCCTGGGTGTTGGAGGACAGTGAAACAACCTGGGGCAGAGACGGAGCAGAGGGAAGGGATGCAGCACATGGAGATTGCAAATTGCTGTAAGAGGGAGGCAATGCATATGCTCGAGGCAAGTGGGAGCCCTCCAGGTAGTAAATCACTGCTCTGAAGTGCCTGACCTTACACTGCAGCATCTCCCTGCTCCCTCTCCAGAGGATCTCCATCTGTATAAAAAATAGCCACTACTGCAGAACAACTTTCCAGATTCCCTCATGTTTCCAGTTACGGCTTTGGAGTCCAACCGCAAGCCAGGGTCTCCAGCAAGTTCAGCAGTGTTCATTAATCTTTGCTGGCTCAGGCACCCAGTGGGCTCAGTAAAACTCCAGTTCAGGAGAGTTCCAGGCTGCCAGAGGCATGGGCTGTTGCAGACATAATATTCTCCTATGCCTGCTGCAGATGGATGACAACAAGTCACCTTACTGCAGGGGGCTGCATGTGCAGGTGTATCCAAGGCTCTGGAGAATGAATGAGGCTGGTTAAACAATTTCCAGCATGAAGCAGGCTGATATCCCCCCGTCAGCAGCACCTACAGACACCCTGTGGCTCTGGTAGGAAAATGGGGGTTGTAGGGATGGGATCCCCCAGAGTTTGTGTCCCCAGTCTTCTCCTCCTGCTTGGAGGATGCTGCCATCACAGCTCAGCTTTCCCTCCCCATCACCCCATGGGCTGGCTCCAGATAGAGGCACAGGAACAGGGACAGCTGATGGCACCAGAGTGGGAGTAGCCAATGGCATGGGAAGGAGAAGCCCAAACCCCTCCAGCTGGAGCAACCCCCTCCCAGAGCTCAAGGCATAAACACACCAGTGAGCACAGAAACCACCAGCAAAAAAAAAACCTGCTAGGGAAAGCCCATGTATTTAGTACTAAGTCTTTGCTGCTGAGAAACACAGGACCAGGATTTTGCATCTGCCCTAATTTAGCTCTTTCCCTCTGGAAAGGACTATTTGTGAAATGCTTTGTGCTCATGTCCCTGGCATTAATCAGCCCCCGTCAGCCACTGGCTCCACAGATGCCCCTGTGCTTGCAGGTGCTCTGCTCTATCCCACCCTCCCACGTGGCAGGTACCCAGCGGCCCTGGCCTTTCTCAAGAGATATCCAAGGGGATGAAAAGTGCTTGAGGATTTTCTTTTTTCCCCTTTAATTGAAGGAGCTCTGCAGACACGCTACGTTCATATATATTTTCTGCTATTTTTTAATTTATTGCTACATCAGCTATTTAAAGAAAAAAAAAGGCAGAAAGAAGAAAGGAAGGGAGCTGCCACAAGCTGAGCGCCTTTCGGGATGACTCACTGCAGCACTGAAATGGCTGCTGGCTTCAGCCTCACCCTGTCTCTGAAATTCTCTTCCAGACTGCAGGAGAGACCACGGCAAGAGGTTTTCCCCCGTCCCCACGTGGAGGATTGGCCGTGTGGTTATCGACACAACCCGCCCCGGGCTTCGGCGGGCAGAGACCTGCCTTCCTCGAGAGAGGAAGATGGGGGGAGACATGAAAGGAAGAGATGGCGAGGCGTTTCCAGCTGACCTGATTTTCTGCTTGTTCCCATCTCCAATCACTGCCAGTTAGCTCATGAGTGGCAGCAGGGGAACGGGGCTGGCCCGTGCCACGGGGAGCTGTGCCCTCCCTGGGCAGTGGCAAACCCAGCTGAGCCGAGGAAGGGCCCTTACACCTCAGTTTGCTGGGAAAGAGCCTTAAAATATGAGTCTTCCTTTCTTGCCACAGCTTGCCAGTGTCAGTGCAAAGTCAGGCCAACAAGCTCTGGTCAGCTCATGGCAGAGTTGGGCTTTTTGCCTCTGAGTTTGTGCAGAAAAGGGAAAATTCACCTCAGGTGCCACTGATGCTGCAGCCAAGTCCCCTCTGAAGCATTCTGTGATGCCAAGCACAAACCTGCACAGGGCCTCTGCAGCCTGGGAGGTGAACTTCCTTCTTCTGCAGCAGCTTCCAGCCAGGGCTTTACCTGCAGCAGGACACATGGAATTGTCTCCCCTCCCTTTTCCCAGACTGATCCCTCCAGTCTGAGGGTAGCAGGGGCATAGCCCCAGCAACTCCCTACCTTGCTTCCCACTCAAACTACAGCTCCTCCACATGGCCCAGGGACACTCAGCAAACCTCCTGGTGCTGGGAGAGCTCATTTTGGGGAACAGGGCTCATGTCTACTCTGTGGCAGAGCACAAATGGGGCTCTGGTGCAGACACAAAGTGCCGGATGGAGTGGGCGCCCTTGCAGCGCCAGGCACAGCTCCTTCCCTGAAAAATGGCTGGATGAGAACTATTTTCAGAAGGGAAAAGAAAATTCACCCTGATCACCGTATGTCAGTGACAGGCGGAGAAAACCCCACGTGGGAGCCCACCCTCCTCCCACCCTGTGGGCTGCACCCCGCTGGGGCTCAGCACCCACTGTCAGCCAGGCTTGCATCTGCCTGGAGCAGACAAAGATGGGCATGTTTATCTTGCAGCTTCCAGGGATGCTCATCCACCTCTAATTGCCATAAAAATAAATGCTTTTTGCTTCATATCACAGAACAGAGGAATTTCCCTTTTTTTTTTCTCTCTCTCTTTTTTTTTTTTTTTTTTTTCTGAGGCCTCCCTCAAAGTCATCTCCCTTCCCCCTCCCTGCGCTGCCTCCTTCCCATGTAAACAAGCACAGGCACACACAGTCTGACACATCACACACATGGAGGCACGCTGATGGCCCTGCAGCGGCCAGCGCTGCCTGGCACAGGGACAGGGCTGGCAGCACATGCGGGAGGCGGGCGTGCGGGCAGGGGGGAGGATGCTCGCCACCAAAAGGAGCTCTCAGTCCGCCTCGTGCAAGCCCGGAAAAGGCTGAGAGCCCTCAGGCTCCAGCCCCTCGGACTGGAATCAGCGAGCCGACGCTGGGATGCAGAGGGTGGTGTGAAGTCTCGCCCCGGTGCGAGCCTCCTGTCTGATCCAGCTGCTCTGTGCTGGCTGCCGGAGCAATGAGCCATCGCTGCGGGGACATGCAGCCCCGGCCGTCACCCTGGGAAGGTCTCTTTTCCATCCTCTCCTTCCCGTCTCTCTGCTCCAGCAGCTGACTTCTGGGGGAGTTGGTGTGTTTGCAGCACTCCCCAGGCCGTCTGGGGATGGCCCCGGGCGGCGGCGGCAGCTCGCTGACCTGAAACCCAGCGTGTGCCATGCCCGGGACTCGCTGCTTTCACTCACCTCCCAGTGAGCCTTTAAAGAGACACTGGGGAGCTCAGCAAGCCAGGGAGGCTCTTCCCCGGGGGGCTGCCCCGGTGCCCCACACACCGCCCATTCCAAGGAGCAAGATGGAGCTGGATCGCGTGGAGGGAGACTGCGAGGGCAGGGGAGCATCGTCTGCCCGGCGCAGGGCGGCACCGCTGCCGGGGCCCTGCTCGGCCTGAACGCCCTCGGCAGGGGACCACCGGGACTCCCCAGCCCCGGGGGCTCGTCCCCGAGGGCAGCGCTCGCCACTTGGGCAGCTTCGCAAGGAACCGGGGTAGCCCAGGGCCGCGTGAGGCCGGTACCCCCACCGCGGCTCCCGCAGCCATCCCGTGAGCTCTCCCGGCTGCCAAGGACTTCCAGCAGGTAAGAAGACATCGGGACAGGCGGGGGTACCCACGCCCGGTCCACATTCCCGGCTCGGCTCCGCGTGACAGCCGCGGCGGTGCCGAGATGCCGGTTCGGTTTCGCCAAAATCAGGTACCCGTGGTCCGGGTGGGCTCCCCCCGGGCACCCGCAACCCTCTGTCCTGCGCAGATGTCGGGGTCGCCCTGGGCAGAGGCAGCCGGGGCGTCGTGCAGCGGCGATCTGGGACCGGGGGCTGGGACCCGGGAGTCGGGCACGGGGATCGCTCCCGGTGCTCCCCCGCCGCGGTGCCGGCGGGCGGGGGGCGGCACCCGGGAGGGG
>VYXB01005848.1:126855-185772 GCA_013397135.1 Pachyramphus minor | reverse complement strand
GGGCGGGGAAGAGGGCAGCGGCATCCCCGGGGAGGGGCGGGGGGACCCGCGGCACCGGCATCCCGGGGAGCTGCAGGCGCCGACATCGCGGGGACCCGCGGCGCCGGCATCCCCGGGGCGCGGCGAGGACCGTGAGATCGGTAACACAGGCACCGGGGCACCGGCAACCCGGGGTACCAGCATCCCCGGGCATTGCAGGGATCGGCACCCTGGGGCGCGGCGCCGACCCGGGGCACCGGCATGCCGGGGTGAGAGGGCAGCTGGAGCAGCGGCACGCAGGGATGAGCGGGGAACCCCGGCACCGACATCCCGGGGTAAGCAGGGAGCCGCCGTGCCAGCACCCACATCCCGGGATGCTGCTGGGACCCAGGGCGCAGGGACACTTCACGTCCCTCTGCGGACGGGTGTAGGGGAGTCCCTCTCCCCGCAGCCGCATCTCTCCCTCCCCACGGAACGGAGCACAGTGCGGGGTTTCCTCCGGAGAGCTGTGCATCCGCTCTGTGAGACCTGGGAGCGGAGGCTGGCACAGGGCAGGGATCATCTGCAGCGGGCGCTGGGCTGTCCGCTGGCAGCAGACAGCCGAGCTGTTGCTAATCACCCCCTCCTGCACCCCGAGGCGAGCAGGGAGTCCCCTCGTCATCTCCATCCCCAGCCCTGGGCATTTTGTTGGCCTCTCATCGTACAGCAGCCTCTTACAATCTGCCTGCAGGGAGCAGCCAGCAGTGGGAATCCCCCTTCCATCCTCCCCACTGCCCGCCTGGCAAACCCCCACTGCCCAAGACAAGGCTTGGTCTTGAGCATATTCAGGCTGATGCACACAGGGGCGCTCAGAGACGAGGACGGGGCTCTGCAGGGGCAATTTTGGATGACCCAGCACATGGGGACACCACCCTGCAGGAGCTGGGAGGTCACCCAGCCCCAGTGCCCCCTCAGGTACCCAGTGTGGGACCCCCAGCCCCACCCTGGCCCCGTGGACATCCCGCACAGGATCTCCTCAGTGGTTTGCAGCCACCAGCCTGGCACACCTGGGACGTGCAGGGCCACAAGCCCGGGCTGACAGGGCATTTAGGTCTGGGCTACAGGGCAAAGGATAAAGGATTCCTTCTCCTCTACGAATTTCTAATGGTTCCCCTGAGACAAGCCACACGACTCCCTGCTGGGAAGCCTCACTGAACTGTAAGTACAGGGGTTTTTATTTGAACTGTTAATCTAAAACCATTGTACCTGGTTGGAAAAGACCTGTGTGCAATACTCCCTGCACTTGCTGCCTCCTCTCTTGAATGTCTATTAGCACCTTCCTTCCCACTCCCTTGGGTCCCCTCTGACAGGTAGAATAAATATACAGAAGTTCCATTTGAAAGCCTTTCAGAAAAAAAAGATGTTGTCAAGGGAAACTCTTCTAGAATTTCTCATAGATATGCTTGATCTGTTTTTATTTTTTTTTTTTTTACTGTCATAAATGCACGTATCAGACATTTTTCTTCTCCACAACACAGATATTCAATTGAAGGCCCAACACCCAGCTCACACTGGGCTTGTGTAATTCTGATGGTTGTCTCAAAATAGCTTACAATATATTTCAACATTTATCAGAGAGAGACTGGCTTTATCTGTTCCATTTTTCAAATCATTCGTGGAAACTTTGGGTCAACTAAAGGAAAATTTTGCGAATTCACTTTATTCCAGACAGACACATTTGTATTCTCCCTCTGTCCTGCTTTAAAATCAAAAATCACCCAACCTTCCTGAAGTGAGCTTCTGTTTCCCAGCTGATAGCCCTGCAAATGTGAGTGGGGAGCACACCTTGGTGATCCAACAGGGGACATCACACCAGGTCTCAGTTCAAACCCCAGCTTTGTTCTAAAGCTGAGCTTAGCTGGTCGTGAAACAAGTAGGCAACAGCTATAAAACTATTAATTGCTGCTTTAGATTCCTAGATGAGAGCTGTATGTGGGCAGAAATAATTTGTTCTATTCAGAAGCGAACACCAGAAAGGAGCATCTCTGGTGGTTTGTGACCCTTCCCCTCGCTCTGCTTCTGGCACAGGAGGGATGGAGCGGTTTCCCTGGGGTACAGGGGCTTACAGGGTCCTGACACCCACCTTTTACTTTTGAGCTGGAGGGAGGTGGGAGCTGGGTCCCCTCTGGCCCCCAGGGTTTGGCACAGCTCAGCCAGAGCCACAGCTCTGCACTGGGGATGGTCCTGCTGAGCTGGAGCGTTGCTCCAGGCTTGTCCTGCTGTCCTGGGCTGCCCTGTGCCTCAGCCCAGCCCCAAAAACACCTTGCCTCTGGTTTTGGTGGCATTTGGCCTGACCTCCCAGAGCAGCTGCTCTATAGGGAGAGTGGGACAGAGTCTGAGGCTGGTTTGGGGATGAGCTGGATCCCACAGCAGCACCCCCAGGGACTTGTCTGTGTGTGTTTGTAGCCTGAATGCATGAGCATCCTTCTGGAAGGAACCTGGATTAGTCATCCACACCCCACAGATGGGCTGTGTGATGTCTTCTCTGGAAAAGCTAATCTGTCACTGAAATTCCAATTTATCCCTGAAAAGGAGTGTTTACATCCCTTTTTTTCTCCCTTGCTTTTTTCTTAAGCATTGAAAGAGTTGATCCTTTTCCTTCTTCCCTCCCCTTTCAAGACAAAGAGTCCATTAAGCTCTGAGGTTTATCACGAGCAGTGTCCTCCTCCAGCCGTGGTGTAATGGAAGCACTGGCATTGTGGTGCAAAGCTGTGTCTTTAAGGAGCCCTGGCTGGGAGGTGCCGTGGACTTAGCAGATGCCTTTGCCAGGCTATTTCACACAAATCTGGCATTTACTGCACCCACAGCCCCACTCAGCTTACAAACAAACCTCTGGGGTTTAACCACCACTCCCTTACCTGTCTCTAAAAGTTTGAAAAATTCCGTGGGTGACACAAGGCAGGAAAAATGTAATTCCTCAACCAAAAGAGCAAAGCAGTGTCCCTCAACACCCACCACACCATGCCAGGAGCAGGGACACCCCATGAGTACAGGGCTGCTCTGTGCATCCCCTGGTGTTCTGATGAACAAGGGAGGTGAAAAAATCTGATTTCAAGGTGACACAGAAAGATCACAAACCTTTTATTTGCCTTTTTTTTTGCTTCTGGCCGAGACAGGTGCGTCTGAAGGTGTGGGAATGCTTCTCATTCTTAGATGCTTTAACTGCTTCTCATTAGAAAATGGAATTTCTCCTGCACAGAAAAGCCCAGCTCCCCGAAACTTATAAATTCCTAAAACACAATAGAAATCAAAACTTCGGGTTTTTATTTCCCCACTGACATACGGATTTTTATTCAGTCATCAATGATTCTGAATCATGCTTTTGTTATGTTTCAACATTATAAAAATAATATTAATATTTTACATGACAGAACACACAAGAGGAAACAAAACAGGCGGTTGAATTGTTTTGACACTTCTTCCTCTGAAATTCTCCCTAAAACTGACACCTTCTGTGACAATACTTTGATTTTGGCAAAACTGCCTGTGCTGCTGGGAGAATTGAACCATCAGAGGACTTTTTGACCGGGTCTAATTAGCAGCATAGGTGGTGGGGCTACAAAGCACTTTGGCAGAATCTCAGCAGCGGTGGTTTGATGAGATCTAATCTTTCCTCAGGGGTGCTCTTCGGGGGATAAATCCTCTCTTCAGTGACTAATTACCTGTTTGAAGGAGGAGAGCCCCATGGAGGAGGTGCTGGAGGTGCAGTAAACTGCCTTCTTTTGGCATTAACGACCTGCAAAGGGAGAAACTTTAAGAGGTAAACAAAGGGAGGAAAAGTTTCACCTGGAAAAATCATTGGCTTTTTTAATTTATTTTTAGCTTCCATACCACAGAAGAACTGTCTAAAGCTGTTTCTCTCCCTTCCCCTCCCCTCGGTCCTCACTTTTCAAAATTCAAACATCCCTCCTCACTCCCCAGGGTGATCCTGGGTCTCACCCAGACCGGGGGTGAGCCCTGCGTCCCCTCCAGCCCCGCTGTCTCCTCCATAGGTGGAAGCAGCTCCTGCTCTGCTGATCATGGTCAACAAGACCTTAAATTACTGGGGTCCCAGTTTTGAGGAGGACGTTATCAACATCAACGTGGGGGGTCTGAGGAGGCGGCTCAGCTCCAGCGCCCTCTCCAAGTTCCCCGACACGCGCCTGGGCCGCCTGCTCTCCTGCGACTCGGAGGAGTCCATCCTGCAGCTCTGCGATGACTACGACGTGAGCGCCAGGGAGTTCTACTTCGACAGGAACCCCGGGTTCTTCCTCTACGTCCTCCACTTCTACCAGACGGGGAAACTGCACGTCATGGAGGAGCTGTGTGTCTTCTCCTTCTGCCAGGAGATCGAGTACTGGGGCATCAACGAGTTCTTCCTGGACTCCTGCTGCAGCTACCGCTACCACGAGCGCAAGCTGGAGAGCCGGCACCACAACTGGGATGAGGAGAGCGAGGTCAGCAGCGTGGACACGTCCCCTGATGAGATCTCTGACATCAACCACGACCTGCTGCGGTACAGCACGCTGCGCTGCGGCAACGTGCGCAAGCGGCTCTGGCTCACCATGGAGAACCCCGGCTACTCCATCCCCAGCAAACTCTTCAGCTTCGTGTCCATCAGCGTGGTGCTGGTTTCCATTGCCACCATGTGCATCCACAGCATGCCCGAGTACCAGGAGGTGGACGAGAACGGCACCGTGCTCGATGAACCCATCCTGCACAAGCTGGAGTATTTCTGCATCTCCTGGTTCACCTTCGAAGTGTCTTCCCGGCTCCTGCTCTCCCCCAACCCCAGGAAGTTCTTCAAGCACCCGCTGAACCTGATTGACATTGTCTCGGTGTTGCCCTTCTACTTCACCCTCCTGGTGGACGTGACCATGGGCAGTGACTCAGAGCTGGGCAACCTGGGCAAGGTGGTGCAGGTGTTCCGCCTCATGAGGATATTCCGAGTGCTGAAGCTGGCTCGGCACTCCACTGGACTGAGGTCACTGGGGGCCACCTTGAAGGTAAACTGGCTCTCTATCTCCTTATCTACTCCTTTAGTCTCTGGGTAAGAAGGAGACCTCTGGCGTGGCCAGGGGATATGGGAGCACCCTTTCCCCATGGGCTCCCAGCTCTGGGTGGTGCCTGGCAAGCTTCCCTGCTTGGGGGGTGGGCCAAGCTCTTGGTGTGTCTGCTGAAGCAAAGTGAGGAGCACTGCATGAATCCTTGCTTCACACACACTCAGCACGAGCACCCATCCCCCCCATTTTGCTCCATGCAGAAATGTGCTTCCAGGGGCTCATTGCACAGCCCTGGAATGGACTCAGCCATGTGCGGGTGGGTGGGGATGTCCCACCAGAAGTGTCTGTGCCCAGTTGGGCTGCAAGGGACCTGCTGAGCAGGTACCAGGCCAGGCAGCGGCTGCTGGGTCTGCCAGCACCAGTGTCTGTGGGTCAGAGCCTGGGCTACCAGAAGCTGCCCCTCAGTGTGATGGAAAACTCAGCATGTAGGGCTGGGGAAAGCTGGCCCCAGGACCACACTGTCCTCAGGAGGAAGGGCTGGATGAGGAGATGCTGAGACAGTGAAGGGCCAGGACTCAGGCATGCTGGGAGGTGGCATCCCTGCAGGTTTGGTGAGAGCACATCCTCCATAACATGCCCCGAGGCCGTGTTTCTCCAGACCCCCTCCACAGCACCCCCAGCCTCTTTAGACAGACCAAAGGCAGCTTGAAATCTGTCACAACATCGTCACCATCCCAGTGCTGCAGCCAGACCTCCATCGCTGCAGCTCAGCAGCGTGGCACAGACCAGCCTCCACATGGTTCTGCTCCTAACAGAGCCTGAAATTCAACCAAAGGGACATTCTCCTCCCAGTGCCTGGCGTGGGACAGAGCTGCAGCTCCTGGTGCTGCTGCCTCTGAGGGGCCATCACAGGCATGAGTGGTTGGGAACACCCTGTTTTCACTGCTGCAGCAGTGGCAGAGCCAGCATGGGGTGCCCTGGCAGGATCGGCTGCTGGGGTTGGACCCATTCCTGTGGCTGAGTCACGGAGAAAAGCAAACCTCGAGTGTGACTGGTGTCGAGGATGGACAGCAGGAAAGGTCTTCTGCCAGCTTCTGCTGTGAAGCAGGATCAGCCCAGCCCAGCACTAACCCTGCAGAGCCCACAGAGCATCTAAATATTCCTGGTATCCTTAAAACCTGCTGAAAACAGGGTTCAGGGAGAGTTGTTTGAAATGAAGGTGCCCGAAGTCCCACCTGTGTGGCGCTTACTTCCGAACACTCGCCTTGAAAGAGCACTGACAAGTGACAGAGCCGCGTGAAACCCCCGGTGAAATCCATATAAACCTGCACACGTCCGTGCTCCATCTGAGCGTGAACGACACGCTGCAGCACAGCAGGGCCTGATGGGCTCATCTGCATATTATTAAGCAGCAGATGAGATCCAAGGAGCCGGCAGTGTCCCGGCTCCCGCTTCTGCCGGGCGGCTGATTCACCCGGTGACGCGCTGGAAAGCGCCGCTTCCCGGGGACTCCGGAGCCAGCTGCAAACGGGGATGAGCGGAGACACAAACCTGACGCAGCAGCTTGGCGTTGTGATTTACTGGGCACATAAATTACAACGTCTTGTTAATCATAATTTACTTCCTCTTGCGAGCGCAGGAATCGGGAGCGGAGCGGCAAAGGCTGTTAACAGCCAGGAAGTGGGAGCGATGGCTCTGGCAAGCTGAGTGATTGTTCCTCTGCCACCAAAGTGCTCGCAGAGGGAATTCTGCCATTTGTGCATCAGGAGCCCTGAACCATCCTCAGATTGCTTGAGGCCTGATCCAAGGTCTGTTTAATTTGAAGAGAGGCTTCCTGCGTGTCTCTGGTCTCCCTCCCTGCTGTGCAGGACATCCATTAAAACTATTGCAGCGCCGTGGGTTTGGAGTCTGTCTCCCACTGGCAGTCAATAGGTGTTGGGCCCTGGGTAATTACAGCACCTGCAGGGATCTACAGGAGCTGCTGTCTGTCCCCTCAGGGGCCTAAACACACAAACAGGTTGGAAGAGCTGGAGCTGCACGACCCTGGACAGCAGATGCATCACTCTGCTGTTGCTTCCACGGGCCATTTCTGCTCAGCCTCAGCACTGGTATCTCTGGCCAGGCTCAGACTGGGGTCTTCCATTCCAATTGTCTTGTGCTGTACTGGAGCAAAGACGTGCATTCAGCAGGACCCTGGGGAGACTGCTGCTAGGGGGGGCTTTTTGCTGGACCCTTGTATTACTGAGCATCACCTGGCCTGAGGCTGGCTACTTGCTAAGCCTGGATCCCACCTGAACCACAGCTAAACCTGCATCCCACCCAACCCAGCTGCAGCTGCCTCCCCCCTCAATCAATGAGCAAAGATTTGCAGATAAATGGCTGCAAATAGGTGGCAGCCAGTGCCAGCTGGGAGATTCCTGGAGCCTCCTTTTTGCTGCGAGCCCCGACCCTGCTTGTAAATTGAAGCAGCAGGAGCTGTTGAGCTGCCTGACTTCCCCCTTGCCTTCCCCCTCCAACACGTCCCAGGGCCAGAACCAGTACTTTTTAAAAACGGATGAGGTTATTCTGCACTGCTGCTGCCCAGCTGGGACGTCCAGACCTGCTGTGAAGCTCCAGCCAGGAGCAGGTCTTTCATGGCCCAGTGATACACCCTTGAAACTCGGTGGCTCTGAGCTGTTTGTTCTCCTCAAAAGGCTCCCTTGGAGCTGCTGTAGGGCATTTGCCCCATATTAGGTGAGGGAGGAGGAGGAAGAGGAGGATGTGGTGGTTATTTCCCCTCGGTATTACTGGCATTAACTGAGCAGCTTTTGCCAGCAGTCTAAACAAAGTCTTCTCAGTCCCTGACATGAATCCACCTCCCTTAGGTCTCGTCTTGACCACAGAAGCCTTTTCCCACATCTGTGCTGTTTGCTTTGCTCTCGTTGTTTCCCTCAGTCATTATGTGGTCTCCAATAAAGCATTCTCTGCCTGTTAGGGGACTGGGAAAAAATCCCCACGATCAAAGCTCTGCTTTCTTTTCCCGGAAAGATGAAGAGCAAGCTGGCAGGTCAGTGGGCAGAAACATCCAAGAAATTCACTTGTGACAGTCAAAAAGTGCTTGGACAAACCATGCTGGGAGGATGGGGCTGGCAGTCTGCCCCCTGGAAGTTCCCTTCCCAGCATGACTTGCTGCCTTGTCCTGCAACTGCCCACTGCCTTTTCCCCCTGGGCTTCTGGCACAGGTTTATATTTTGCTCAGATATTAAGAACACCCAGAGAAAGATTGTGGCACAAAGGTCTTAGTTTGAAACCAGAGGAATGATGGTTTCTTCAAGGAGCATTGCACACCTCTGCTGTCAGTCTGTCCCCCCCAGGTCCTGCACACCCACCTGAGAGCTTGGGTGTCCCATGGCTCCGTTCCCACCCTCCAGACCCCTCGGGCTGGGGCTCATCAAGCTGGGGATTGGAACAGCCTGTTGGATGGGTGCTAAGACCAGCCCACACTGATGCTGGATGGATCCCTGCACTGACCAGATGACCAGGGCTGCTTGGATCCATGGCAGCTCTGACATTCATGTGGAGTCTCCCACGGAAGAGCAGCAAAATCAGAAAGGAATGTAATTATCTCAGAAACAACAGCTTCTGCAAGAAAACTGCCCTGTATCTGTGCAGTGATGGGTTACACGATGCTGAGACTGCCAGTGGTGGTGGGATACAGCAGGGAGCAGGGCCCTGGGGCTCTGGCTGTGGGGTCCCTGGGGAGCCTGGGGCTGAGACCCTGGGGAGAGCTGAGCTGAGCCTCAGCAGAGGCCACGTCTTCCCTGTGAGCGCTGCCAGCGACTCGGGAAGGTACAAATTGCTTCTCTTAGCGGCTGCCTATTAGGTGGTTTCTGGGGACCTGCCAAGATAAAAGGAAAATGTGATAAATATTGTTAGCTGAGATCAGGTTGGAATGAGTGCTGGAAGCGGGGGAGCAGCGTGTGCTGGGTATCCCTGGCTGGTGGAGTGCACAGAGGTGGCTGTGGGTGCCAGGAGTGATTCCCTACGGCACCACCCGCTCCAGGTGTGGGTCACCCACACACCTCCCAACCTGTCCCAGCCCATCCCTACAGCAGGACACCCCATGGCAGCGATGGATGGAGGCACTGAGATCCATGCAGGGCTCTATTTGCACTGTGGGATCCCAGTGTTCCTGGCTGGTGATGGGTGTGGTGGCTCCCACCAACCACTGCTCTGCTTTGCCTTCCAGCACAGCTACCGGGAGGTGGGGATCCTGCTGCTCTACCTGGCTGTGGGGGTCTCTGTCTTCTCTGGAGTGGCCTACACTGCCGAGAAGGAGGAGGACGTTGGCTTTGACACCATCCCAGCGTGCTGGTGGTGGGGCACGGTCAGCATGACCACCGTGGGCTACGGCGACGTGGTGCCCGTCACGGTGGCGGGGAAGCTGGCTGCCTCGGGCTGCATCCTGGGGGGCATCCTGGTCGTGGCACTGCCCATCACCATCATCTTCAACAAGTTCTCCCACTTCTACCGCAAGCAGAAGGCGCTGGAGGCGGCCGTGAGGAACAGCGGCAAGAAGGAGCACGAGGAGGTGGAGAGCATCTCCAGCCGCGACCGAGAGGACTCGGAGGCTCTGAGCGAGACCTCCCTGGGCAGAGGCAGCCCCGACCGCCGTGGTCTGACCCCTGGTGCCCACCCCAGCCCCTGACCCACGGCTCCGTGGCACTGGGGCACGCGGGAGCCGCTTGCTCGCGGCGAGCACGGCATGGCTGCTGCACCGGGGGAGCCGGGCTCTCCTGTCCTGCACCACGGCATCACCCCTGCCCTGCCAAGCACAGGAGGGGCTGGAGGAGATGCCCAGTGGGTGCTGGCTGCTCCAGCCCACGGGGGTGCAGCAGCTGGGTCTGTCTGGATGTGTTTCAGCCTTCACTCTGCTCCCCCCCGGCTGCAAAGGGAGGCTGTGGTGCTGGACACACTCCTGCCAAAAGGGGAGGCAGAAAAAAGAAATACAGGTGGCCCCTTACCAGGCACTGCCCCAGCTGGGGAGAGGGGGATTTTCCTCTTCCAGGATGTTGTGTGTTGTCCAGGGTGAGGCAGCCCCTGACCAGGCTGGCTGCCCTTGCAGGTCCTCTGCCAGGTCGACATTAACTCCAGCCCCAGCCTTGTCCTACCCCCAGCTGGAAATAGCCTCAAAAGGCTCAACTGGCCCCCCAGCCATAAAGGAAAGGGGGCTGGAAATGAGTCTGTATAAGGGGAGAGGTGGTGTCAGCTCAGGGTGAGCCCCACTGTCCTCAGTCCCTGCAGTGGGGTCGACTGGATCTCACCTTCCTTCCAGCTGGGGTTTATCTGCTCGCCTGCACTGCCACTGCTGGGATGCCCAGGGATCTGGGGCTGGGGCATGGCACAGCCAGGAGCACTGTCCCTGCAGGGGGGGCACCAGCCAGGGATGACCACTGTCCTCTGAGGCAGGAGCAGCAGAAGGGGATCAAGGTGGGGGACCTAAGCAGCCATCCCCAGTGGGCTCTCCCCACAAGCCCTTCCCTCCACAGCACTCCTATGCCATGGGAGCCCAGGGGCTGCAGCAGGACATGGTGGGGTAGAAGGGACAACCAAAGCCAGCCACGTTTGGCACCCAGCCCGTTCCCCCTCACCACAGCTCCCAGTCTGGTTTCAGTCTGCCTCTTCCCTCCTTGCCTCCAGGCCAGGCAGGGGCAGGAGGGCTGTGGGGGATCACACTGCCCTGGGTGTCCTCACTGTCCCCCAGGGAGCTCCCCAGGGGCTGAGGCACTCACCTTCCCTCTGCTGGAGGAGGCACCCCCATGTCCATGGGACAGAGGAGACCTTGCACTGCTCCTTGGTGACCAAGCACCTCACAGCCAGGCAGGGAGATCCACCTGGAGCACCAGACTGCCCTCCTGCCTGCACACCCAGCCCACCTGAGCACATTTGGGGCTGCTCCCAGCACAGCACCAATTCCCTACGGAGTTGTTCCTTGCCCCCACGGTTCTCTGTTGGAAATTGTGCAGCTCTGTTGTGCACAGAGGAACCCACCCAGCAACGCCTGCTCCGAGCAGGGGAAATCTGCATCCTGCAATCCCCAATCAGCTCCAAACCACGTTGGTGGCTGCAGGATGACCCCGGGATCACGGGGTTTGCTGCTGGGTGTCGGCACAGCCGCAGTTGCTGGTGCTGGATCTGCTGATCACAGGCAAGAGAAGTCAAACCAATGCCAGTGCAGGTCCAGCCTTCCTGAACCCCAGTGGGACTCGGGGAGGGTCCCCAAGGAGCAGTGGTGTGGGAGGAGGGTGTTCACGCTTCTGGCATCATCAAGTCTTCCAGTATGGATGGTTTGTGGTCTGCTCTGTGCTCAGTCCTGCCATGAGCTGGGACCGCCCTGACCAGCTCCTGCTGCACTGTTACTTGAATAAAGGAAGGAGTTTCCCCTTCTCACCATAAATATTCTAGTAGCAAAATGTATTAAAATGTGAAGAGTAAATTACATCTATTAACGAAAAAGCATTATGCAAATAATTAGGAGCATGTAAATTAATTTTATATCTATGCATGGGATGCATACTGTATATTTTATTAAAGACCTCAGTGACCTGCTGTGGACGCTGCTTTGTGTTTCGTGGCAGCTGCACGTGCCCATGTTTGTGCAGCCCATGGGCTGAGCTGGTGTCTCTGGGCTGTGGCTCTGCAGGGGTTGGCTGGGGAGGGCAGAACTTACCCCTGCAATTCCTGTGTCAGGTGCATTCCTCTGCTGGGTGTGATAGGAGCCAGGAGTAAAACCAAAATTTAATCTCTATTCCTTTGAGAGCTTTTCCATTAAAAAAATCAAAATCCACAAGCTGCTGATCTTTCCAAGGGAAAAGCTCCCCTGCCTTGGGGGCTATAAGCAAGGCAGGACATCCTTTGGGTCCCTCTGGGGAGCAGCTCTCGGAGGGGGCTGCTGCACAAGAGCTCCAAACTCCGGTTCGGGAAAGCCACGAGAGATATTTTCCTTTTTTAGCCTCCTGCACTCTGTGAAGACATTAGGATTTGTATGGCTCTGAGTAACTGCACTAGGAAAATCCTCCCACTGCTGTGCAGGCAGATCTAGCAGAGCTGGAGCTCTGCAGAGCAGGGAAGAGCAGGAAGGTGCCCAGCAGCAGTGGGTGATCGCAGCCCACGCGCGCTGCAGAGACTCGTCTGTGCAGCAACGGCTGCCAGCACGGGGCTCACTTACTATTTCTAAGGCAAGGAGGAAACTCGTGTTCTTTTGCTAATCCCTAATCAGTTTCCCTGCGTTTTCATTTGGTACAGTGGGTAAATCAATTACACACTTTATCAGGTTATTCCTACAAAGCTGCTTTCCACGTTCACAAAATGATTGATGAAAGCATGACTCTCCTGCCTCCAGGGAATGGTGATTAAGGAGTGACCTTATTAAGCTGTTTAATGCAGCTGAGAATTAGACAACTGTCCTCAAAGAGACAAAGTAAACTTCATTACTTCTGTTTGAAACTTCTTTTCCTTTTGCCAGCTCTAAGCACCCTGACTACCCTGAGCACGGTCTGTGCACTCGGGAGGTTTTAAAGGGTTTGATCTGTAGGAAGGGGAAACTCCTCACTGACAGCATTTCTGGGATCTCTCCTGCTCACAGGTTCCTACAGCCCTGCTGACCTCAGTAAAAATCCAAGCTGAGTGCTTAAGCACACTGCTTGAGACGTTAAATCAGCATTACTGGTATCTGCTGAACTGTGTAAGGGGATCAGGAAAGACAAACAGTAATTCTATTTTTTGTTTTATGAAATAATGCTAAAACACTTCCTCCTGGTAGAGGTTTATCTGCAGCACAGCTGTTAACTCAGTTACAGGAAACACACAGTCTCAAGGCTTCCATTCAAAGCGTCTAAGAAAGCCCAAAGAACAGCCTTGAAGGCATGGAATTGAATTAACCAAATATGCCTAGACAGGTCACACCATTTCAGGGAATGAAAACCACAGGTCAGATGTGCAGGGAGGCACAAAACCACTGATGTTCACATCATGTGCACGTTCACATCCAGACCTCGAGTCTGGCCAGAGCTGAGGGGGAAAACTGCCCTGAGCCTTTTTCAGGACCATCCCCTCTGTGGTGAAGCAGTGATGGTCCAGAGCCTGTGAACCCCTCAGGCTGAGGAAAATCCACCCTACAGCTCAGCCATCTGATGCCTGTGCAGAGGTAAGAGGCTGCTGTGACCACTCAGGGTGGGACTCACGGACTCTGGGCTCCCTCTGCTTCCAACACTCTGTTGATTTGAACAGTGACAACCTAGAGGGGAGCAGAACAGGCTGTCCTTCAGAGCTGGAATTCAGCTTTTTTTAAAGTTTATAAACACATTGGCTACCTTCCTGGGCTCTTAAATTAAAGGAAAATTAACTTTCAGTCTAGAAAGAGATGATGGTTGTTTCCTGCTTTGACCCTTCAAAACTTTGCCAGAGTGATTAGCGCAATGAAAAACTGTCAGCACTCGAGGCAGGGCTGTCAGCCAGTGCTCAGAGCATTTATCCAAGCTCAGACTCTTCTGGCCTGTGGACAGGAGGAAATGGGACAAAATGAGGGTGTAGGAAATGAGTAGCTGGGCATAGAGGACTGGCACAGCAGCCCCTGTACTTTAGTGCTGATAATTGTTAACAAATGCTGATCCTATAGATTTAGTGGAGAGTTGACTTTTCCCCTTATCGGGGAGACAAACCTGGCTAAACATCAGTCCCGGCTCTCAGGCACCTGTTAGTGTTGGTTTTGTTCCTTATATACAGTTAATATTTGTGCAGCAGGTGCAGTGCTGCCAGCAGGGAGGGAGCACATAAACACTCCCCTGGTATGGCAGCACTGGGAACACAACCCTGCCTTTGTTCTGGGGCTCCTGGTAACATTGGTGAGGATATGGGAGAGCTCCAGGCTTTCCCAGTTACTGGGCACGCCTGCAGCCTCCCTCCCTTTGATTTCCACGCTCCTTCCTAGCATTTAAAAGCTCACATCTACTTTGTTTCTTCCGGGATTGCTAACCAAAGCTGACTCCTGAATGAATTCTGTCTCTGCTCCCATTAGTCATCCCTCCAGGACAGATTTAGTAACTGCTCAGGGAAACCACGTCGAAGCCAACAGTTCACCATTGGAAGGCAGCACCCACTCACTGTCAGCTTCATCTTTCTCTGAGCTAGAAAGCTCAAAGTGAGCCAGAATTGGGAGTGAGCCTCCAGCCTCACCTGCTGTGTAGGAAGGTGGATAAATTGATATGTACCTAGTCCCAAACCCGACTGCAGGCTCAGGGAAGTTGCTGCAGAGACAGCAAGCACCTACAGCAGAGTTCAGCATCCCCATGTGCCAGAGCACAACGTGGGGCAAAGGACTCTCCTGCATGATGGGGGCTCCAGGCAGGGCTGCCCATGGTCCTCCCTGTGGGGAACTGCCTGTTCCAAAATGTTTGTCTGACATGTTTACTGCCTGTGCTCCTGAAAGCTTGTACTCTCCTCCAGAATGTTGCATCCCGTTGGCTGACTAGAGGTACATCATGTTAAAACTCATCCTGATAAGCAATAACACACCCAAGTATTTCAATGCACAAACATGAGTCACGACACTACCTGATGCTTTCAGGTAGGGACACTTTATTTGCCCCTTTGAACAAATAAGGCAGGATATTTGAGAAAGATCAAATAAAATCTCCTGTATGAAACTGAGAGGAATGCAATAAAAGTTACTATTTCATATATATACAAACTAAAGACCCAACACTATTATATACAAACAGCCAGATCTTACAAAATAGCATTTCAAGTCAGCAGTTTATGCCAGTGCTGCTAATTTCTTTGTTACAAAAAAGTTAAAGCTACAAACTTCACATTTGTAAGTCTCACGTTACTGACATCATCAGTATCTCTGGGTTTTAGAAGCAAAGAGAACAGTTTGTCCAGAACCCTTTCAGCAATGCAGATGGATCCAAGGAGCACACAAACGTAGCTTCACAATTCAACAAGTTTTTTTGCTTAAAAACTTTGTCAGAACAGCCTTCCCTTATGTCACTAGCCTTGGTCTTAGCCTGGAGGGACTCTGAAGAGTGAACAGGTACTGCCCTTCCAGACCCTCTACAAAGGGACCAAAAAGGGAAGTATTTTCTCTAACAGACTGAAAATCAGTGAAGAGAAAATAATTCCTCTGCATTACAGCTCTAAGTGCAAGAAACATCATTAAGTCTCAGCCACTGCAAGCATTAAGGAAGGTTCAAAGACATTTAAGCCATTGGACCAGTTTTACTTATTTTGGTTCATTTGCTATATTTTAAGACAATCATGTCAGCAAAGCAGAGTATTTCAAGAGTGCTTACATTCAGTTACAGCAGTCACAGGTTGCATATTCTGTAAATAGACACCACCTCGTGGTGTTTCACCTAAAACTTGGGGTTTCTAATGCCCTCTGATCACTACAAAGTTACCCACACAGTGCAGAAGTAAATCTCCTCCCAGCAGAGCCTGTCTGGGGGACGCCACACGCAGTGCACAGTTCACCACGTCATGTGTGTCCCTCACACCAGAGGTGCTGGGCCAGATCCATCCCAGTGACTAACTGAAGATCCAGCACTGACCAGGGAACTCCCTCCTAAGCTGGGGGAGTTTCTTTGAGGTAAAGGATGCTCAGGAATATTGCTCATAACAGAGCCAAGATCAGGGCAAAGCGTATTGCACAGATTCCAGCGAGCACGGTGTGAGCCCTGGTGTTTCCCAGTACCTGAGGCTATCAAATTGCTGGTTACCCCAGGATGTACTCCTCCTTCAGCACCCTCCATACACTGCTGACTGCCTCCCTTGTCCTTAGGGACAGCTTGCTGGCCTCCAAAACTGCTGCAACCCCAATGCATGTCAAACAGAGACAAACTGATGCAACCAGACCTGCAGAGGGTAAGAATGGCTTGGTTCCTTTCACAGCTATGGAACAGACCTGTTAGCACAGCCAAGAGTCTGCTCCAAGGGGAAAACAAGACCCCACAGAGGCACGAAATGAACACCTCACCTCTCTAGCAGCACTCGATCCAGAAGACATTGCTGATTTAATATTTAGGTGATGTACCAAGGCCTGTTGCAGAAGATCCACAGGGAAACTGTTCCCTCTATCAGAGCAAAATGAAAATAAATTGGTGGAAACACTTGCTCTGTCCAAACATTCCATCATATACTGGGAACACCTAAAACTACAGAGCTCTGCTGTTACAGCCCACAGGGCAGAGGCACTGCTCAGTCTCTGCCCTGCAAAGGAGCTCTTTGCTTCTGTTTTGCTCTCCCCTCTCTGGTGTGAGCTGATTGCAGCACCCTCACAGCGATTGTACACGCTGGGGCATCACCACTGATTGACCTTTACTGGGCAGGAATAGCAGGGAAATCAAAACAAACCAACCAATGAACACATGAGCATCCAGAGGAACTGGAAGAGCCTGAACCCATTCCAGCAGGACATCGGTAATTGTCTTCTCATCCAGATCACCTCCGCCTTTGCCCCACCACCATAAATGCACATCTTTGTTAATTCAACAGTCTTTACTTTCAGTTCAACTCTCCTGATGTGCTAAACCTTGCAGGAATGTGAAGGATTGTGAAATCAAGTTTTTATTCAAGCGTCTAAAGATGTAAATTTGAAAGGAAGCTTATAAAATATTTCACAAGCTGTGGAGATTTTTAAGTCCTCTCAAACACAGCTGAAGTACCCAGTTCCTGAGAGTATTCCATCCACCCATTCAAGTGCTGTTTCCTTTCCTCAGCACTCCATTGTCAGCAGGGTCTCCCTAAAGGACATTTCCAAACAGACAGACAAAGGGAATCAGATCACTGACTGGCTTTTGGTTTTAAGTGGGTGTGGATTTTAAATGACGGAACATAGTTTCTTATGGAGGCACAACATGCTTTATCTACTCATATAAATTCATAAAGGACACAAAAAGAGGACAAAACTGAGGTCTTGAAGAAACCACACTTGCTTAAAGCACACAATGTAAGGCATGGGGCTCATTTCAGGCTTTTTAAAAACTGAGATTTAAGTTTCTTTCTAAAGGCTGGAACAGTCTGTACAAGTTCTCACCTGCTCTCTTCAGTGACCTAAAACTTATCAGTACCTTAACAGTAGAAAGAGACAGTTAACAGCTTCAAATTGAGTCTGTGCATTCACAAAGAAAAACAAAACCAAAAACCCCACAGAAGATGCAGCCGTTAAACACCACAATCCGTATGAACTGAAACCAAAATGGACTCCTGAAAGTTCAGTCGAAGAGAGGTTGAGCCAGCTTTCACTAGCCTATTTCTACCTGTTCCTCTGGTTTAAAAGCAATCCTCCTAAAAACAGTAACAGAACTCCTTTGCAATAATGTTTTAAATACCTGTCTAACATTAAAACACAGCGCCAGGATCCTCCACGTTAACGGCATTCCTGAGTTCACGAAGGTGCTATGGAAAAATAAACGAGCAGAAGTATTGCCCTCTATTTTGCTAGCGTATTTCAATAGAAATCAATCTGTTCAGTAGTCATAAAAGCAAGGAGCTGATTGTTTGAGGCTGGAAGAACATTCTACCCGTGGCTCAGAAGTTCTGCTGCCGCCGCTTCTTGGCTTCGATGGCATCGAGGATCGGCTGCCGCTTGGACTGGTACTTCTGGCGGATCTCCTCGATCTCCTGCTC
The DNA here is from genome assembly GCA_013397135.1 of Pachyramphus minor. Lineage (NCBI taxonomy): Eukaryota > Metazoa > Chordata > Aves > Passeriformes > Tyrannidae > Pachyramphus > Pachyramphus minor. The sequence continues at coordinate 168,106 of VYXB01005848.1, read as the reverse complement.
CATCATGGGGTCCAGGGCCGAGAGCCTCCTCTGGAGCTCATCCACGCTCCACGTCTTCAGCTAAGCAGGGAGACAAAAGAAGGACAGACTGGTGTCAGCCCAGCCACCACCCCCAGGTCTGCAGGGATCCTGCTGCCCGTCCGACAGCACAGCGCACCTTCCAGAGGGAAAAGGTGGGAGAGCTCTGCTCCAGGCTGCTGCTCTCACTGAGACTGGCTTGAGCCTGGGGACACTGGGCTGCTTCTGCTTGTTTTGCAGGTACATTACATGCTCTGTTTAGTGGCAGTGTGAGCGTGTAAACAACCAGTGAAATGTTTCCCCCGCTGCGCTGCTTTTCTAACGCTTCATTTTGCAGGCTTAGAACAGAAATACTGCATGGAGACAGAAGAGGAGCAAAGTTCTCTTCCCCTCCCCTTTCCTTGCAACTAAACTTCCTTCTGCTAAATGACAAAAGGAGACAGAGTGGAACAGAAATCAAGTAACATTATTTACAGAAGTTGTGTTTGAATAAAAAACGCACTTCTGTAAATCAGGCTGAAGCTCTGTCAGGGTGAGGATTCAGACAGGAATCCCAGAGCACAAGCACATACCCCAGGTCTCTTTGGGTCAGCCTCACACTGATACAGTATGCAAGTACAATTTGTATTTTCCTGCACATGTGAAGAGGTCAGACTATGGACAAGCTCCCTCTCCCTAAATTCCCTCTCTGCCTGACCTTAGTTTAACTGGCTCTCTTGTCCATGCCAATTTGGTGACAACTGGCACAGAAGAGTTTTACTGTGTGACTAGAGATGCCAAGTGTGGCCTGGACAGTCTAGATTGTCCACAGCTACAGCCTTTATGTGATATTATAATATTATAACCTGTGGAACAGACAAGATTTTAGGACAATGTTAAAATATATGGACACTGGAAGTGCTTCAAATGTTCACTTAAGCACCAACTCTTTTCCCATCCAAAACCAAGTGACCATCAGAAACACACAGGAGACACTGTTTTACAGCCACTGCAGCAGGACAGGGATGACTGTGCTATCAGTGAGCACCTGCTGTGGATGCTAAGAACATGCAAAATAATTTGGGGATTTTTGTGCACAAAGAACTGTCAATTTTTTGACTTTCAACAAATGTCTTAATTGAGTGACTTATCTTTTTTTTCCAGTTACCAGCAAGTAGTGCTGTCCTGGTTTATCTGTTAATTAGTCAGCTGTCATGGTTATTCTTCAAACCACTTCTGAGCCAAAACACTCCGTGAAATGTTTGCTGCCTACTATAAGGCAACAAATGAATGTTTAATGGCAGTTTGCATCAGTCCTTAGAAATAATACTAAGATACAAAAATCTTGATCCCTCTTCCTGAGGTGGAAGAGATACCAGTCCCCAAACCACAAAGTCACCTGTTAGCTGATTTCTCACATGGTCTTTTGAAGTTCTTTAGCATATTCTAAAGATCTCTCCTAGCTGCAGTTACAGGATCACGAATTCACTTTAATAATCCAGGCACATGTGAAACACAACCTTTCTGCTGAGGATATACAGTCTTTGGGCCTCTCCAATCAGGCAACTGTTCATTAGAAAGACAAAGCACTTCCTCTGCAAAGATATACATTATTTATACACATTAATGCAACTTTACTAGGCAGCAGTTTAAGTTGATGCATGGCACCAGTTGCCTTTTGACACTAATTTATTATGGAGCAGATAATTATTCAACATTCCCCTTCCTCACAGTCCAGGGAATTGAAAAGTCAAATGTAAATGCAAAACAGAAGAAAATATTAATTCAAGTACTGAACACATATACTAAGCAGCTACAGTGGAGCAAAAGGCTGTCAGCTCCCGCAGCTGGACTGCTGAAAGAAACCATTGGGACAGATCTAAAGCACCTTGATCAAGGCTTAAGCCAACTATTAGATGTCAGAGATCATCCCAGGGCTGCAATCTTCCACAGATGCCCTTCGAGCCTTCTCCACCACCTCCCAAAGTGCTGGGTGCTGCTTACAGCCAGAAACAAAGTGCCAGAGCTGGCAGGGCAGAGGGCAGGGCAGATGCACAGCCATGGTCTCTCCATCTGAGAAGGTGGCAGGAAGGAAACACTGCCCTGCTGCTGCTCTTGAACCCGATGGAGCATCTTGGGACACCCTCCGTGGGCACTGACACACAGAGTCTTCCTGCTGACTGAGGGAAGTGCCTGCCAAGGGACACACCGGCTGTGACAGCTCCCGGGACTGTGTGTGTCAGGACAGATGGCTACAGTATGGAAGATGCTGGAGTACTGCTAAGTCTGGAGTGGGCAAAAGCCCACAGATATATATTAATATGAGCACACTGGGAAGTGTGTTCCCTGCGCAGACGTGTGACGCAGAGCAGAGCTGCTGCTTCGGGAGCCTGATCACGGCTTAACCAGCACAGGGGTGCTGGGAGAAGGAAGGGAGGCAAGGGAAGGCAGGGCAACAGTCTGGGAGCATAGGAACATGCTGTGTGCAGTGCTCTGTGCTGGTGAGGATGAGCTAACCACAGAGCCTTCCCCTGCAACAACAGCAGCCTGGCTGGTGAAAGAGGCAGGGAAGCCAAAGGGCAGCCCTGGTAAAAGGTCCAGAACGTGACTGCTCAGCCCAGATGAGCTGAGGACACACTGACAGCACCCAGTGGCTAATGAGAGCCACATGCCCATGCAGTGCAGAGGACACCCAGCCCTCTGCTCCTGCCCTGCTTCAGGCTGTGACAGCACGAGCCCGGGGACCCGGGTGATTTACTCAGCTCATCCTTCCACTCACACACACATCTTCAGAATTTAAAAAGAAAAAAGAGAACAGTTTAAAATGGGACGGCCTCCATTTCACTTTGCTGCGTGGCATTTCTCTGTAAGCCAATGCCACAGACAGACTTTCTGCCAGAAATGAAGTTTCAGACTCTGGTATCTCTCTCTGCAGTGGGGCACTCCTGGGACACTGACATTATTCTCTGTGAAACGCCAGGAGCAAAATAAGACAAGAAGGACAAGGACAGCATCTCATGACAGACGGTTACTCAGGGTAAAGTCTCAATGCTGAGCAGCTGCAATTAGAGCTGGTTTTAGCCACGGGCTCAGTCCCACTCCTCTCCTCACTTCTCAGCAATTCCTCTGCTGTAAGAAGTCTGAGTGTCTCTGTAAAAGCTATCTATTTTTGTCCACACTGATCAAATACCTGAGACTAAGTTTTAAAGGAAGGAATCTCATTTCAAATGTAAAGACAGATATAAAATACTTGTTCTAAGGTTGGTCAAACACATCTATCAAAACAGAGAGGAGGCAGTGCAGTGAAACCATTCCAGCAAAGTTGTATGTGCAGAAAGCTAATTTTTAACCATCTGATGAACAGTTGTATTTTTACTCAGGGTTTTGAGAACGAATCTAACTCTGTAAAAATGCCCAACTGAAGGCAAGTGTCAGAGGTGCAAGTGTTCACCTGAAAGCCTCTCACCCAGGGCTGTGCTGTCATTCTTCAGACACCACTGACAGCAACATCGTTTCAATATGCTGATGATTTCTACTGTATAATTCAGAAGGACATACATAATTATATCCTTTGGAAGGACATAACCTACAGCCTTCCCATGCATGCACAGTAATGATGGACAAACCAGGAACACATCATTTGAAATACAGTTTCTTCCTCAAGGAGAAGACTTGTAAGCTGTTCATGACGTTCCTTTGTCAGCATTTCAGACAGATTTGCAGACAACTACCCCACTGAATAATGTTCAACTCAGCAAACTGCTTCTGAGTTGCCATCCTTTCAAACCAGCATTTTAAAAAGAGGGGGAAAAATCCCCCAAACACTTGCAATTCTTACAGTCGGGTAAAGTGTCACAGTAACACAATATTCTACTGAATGTAAATGAACCTAAGCAGCAAAAGGAGAATAAATAAAAGCCACAGGTTCAATATTCAAGGGCACCATGATCTGAACTTTATACTGCTCTGTCCTAAGCAGGAAGCAGTCTAAAACCCTGCCACAGTATTTTCAAACAGACCATACCAGATTTCTGTTTCACACAAAACAAAAATCTCTTGTAAAACTCAAAGCCTGGAGAATTAACTCAGCCCCTGCCCTGAATTAGAAGCTGATGCAAATGATTTATCACAGGTTCTCTTGGGTCCATAGTCTTTATCCTGAAGAGCACCCCTGCTGGTTTGCCTACAGCAAGGGCTGTAGCTTGACCAGTTTGGGACTTGGCACATTGCTCTGGTCCCTCAAGAGCCCTTCAGCAGCACAAGGTCAGCCCTGCCTGGACCAGGCTGCACTACTGACATAAATATGGTCCATCCAGTAACCCCCAGGTCACTTCAGCTATCATTCTTATTTGCTCCTCTAGCAAAAACACTGCCAGCAAAATCCTCTTGCTGCATGAATTATGAGCATCAAACAGAAAGGAGCTGCTTCCCCGCAGCTTTCACACGTTTCTCCCCCAACAAAGAGTCTCAGTAAAGCTCTAGCTCACTGACTGCACAGGAATCAAAAAACATTACCTTGGGGCAAGTGGAAAGCATGTTCCTCCTGAAACTTTCTTTTTACTTGCTGACACTGAATCTGATCCCTGGATTTAGCACAAAGCTTTTTCCCTGCATGTCTGCAACGTTTCAAGCTATCTGGGCTTTGCCTTTAGATGCTGTCTTTGAAGTCGTGGAGCTTGTGCCAAACAGGAACCCTCCATCCCCAGGGAGGGGATGCAGTCGTTCTGCCACCACTTGTAAAAAAGTGCATATGCACCCTGACTTCTGGGACAACACTGGATTTATGTATGACACTGATGGGATGAGGTTACTCCCCTCATGGTCAAAGTACCCGAACAGCTTTGCAGAAGGAAGATCTTTTCAAGTCTTGGTACTGCAGCCAGTCCTACAAATAAAATTAGGAAGTTGTTCTCTCCTTCCCCAGCCCTCTAGTCACATCCCTCGACCATAACTGCTCAGAATTTGAACATTTGTCTTCCACATGCTCAGAGTATTTTCCGAATATCCTCCCACTGTTACCCCCGGTGGCTTTTCAGAAAGGAAAACACCCAGCTGCAGCAATCGCTCTCTCTGCCTTTCACCCAGATATTCCAGGTGGCATTTACTGCTCAACATAACTTGATGTCAAACTTTTAAGTTTTAAATAGCCTTTAGAAAAACTGGCTTCAGCAATTATCACTTCATAAGGGGCAGTGGGAGTTTGAAGACTAAAATACAGAAGTAATAAAATTGCAGCTTCCCACGCTACACAGGGAAATAAATTCTTAGTAGAAAAGATATGAGCTAGATGGGAACTAAAGAAAAAACAAATTAATTGTCTATTTAGCAGAGCTTTTATTGTTATAACTTCCTTTTCTGCCTAGTTTTATGCTGCAATCTAACAGTTCTTGACTGCATGCCCAGTGATCAAAGTCCCCCAAGGAAACTCATCAATCATATCAGTGGGGAGCACGACTCATCATTTACTTGTGTATGTTTAGAGAGGCAAACTCTAAGCATGGCTTGAGAATGGGTTTTATCCAAATCGAGATACCCAAGCTATGCTAAACATTAAGTGCCAAATAGGAATCTGTTGTTAGAGATAATGAAAAATATTGCCACTGTAACACAGTAACAACAGGTTACTTTGGAAAAACAAAACCAGAACAACCAACCGGGACTGCAGTTGTATGGAGGCCCCTCACAGGAGGCTGTTGGCGATCACACCCCACAGCAGCAGTGGCTTTGTATCAGAGACAAGTAAAAAAGGAATTCCTACACACAGTCTATTAAGTGTTCAGATGTCCTTTGGGAAGGGAGGCTCTTCACAGAAGAGACTAATTAAACTCTTGCTTCCCTTGACCTTGGCTATCAGCACAGTTACCAAAATGCTTCCCTTCTGATGAAACCAAGGGCACACTTGTGTTGCCTTCTGCAGGATCCTGCAGATCAGTTTGTGTATCCACCTCAACTTCTGAACGTTTCTTCTGTCACTCCTCAAGCAGAGTTTTATTTTTGGGAGGTGATCACCCATCAGATACCACTTGCCATGACTATTTGTAGCAACCACCTCGGAGCAGAGCTCAGCCTGCAGCACATGGCAGCGCACGGGTGCTGCAGAGGACCACGAGCTAGGGAGAGGTGTCATCTCCAGGATCCATGAATGTGAGCTCTGCCAAGTGTAAGAGCTGAGATTATTCTGGAATTAGCTTTCTGGAACTTGAAAGACTGGTTAAACACAGTGATCAATTAAATGCTCCTATCAAATACACTCTGAGGGAGCACATTACTCAGTAGTACTATGCACTTCTTTTTTTTTTTAAACCAGCAAAAAAAGTATTCAATTTCTCTGGCCAAAATTAAACGTAGAAGGTGATTTCTCACGCTAAGCAGACTTTAGGTCTTGAGGATGGTGATATAAATTGGTGTTGGAATAGCATGCCATTTTTTTTCCAGAGCATTTTTCCTGAAATGCTGCCTCAGTACTACCTGGCATACTTTCAATCACTGATCTAAAAATTAAGTGCCTTGTTCTCATTTATGTTTCTAGCATAAGGAAGCCTTGGTGTAATGTATGAGCAGGCATTAACTATTTATTCACTTTAAGTTGTCAAATGCAAAGGACATGAGAACCTAAGAACCTACAGGCACTTTCTGCCCACTTTTTCCTCATGACTGTCAGGTCCCTACAACTCCACAGATCTGCCAGGCAGCCATTCAACAGAGGGGCTGCAGTAAATCAGAATAAGCCCCTGTGCCTACACAAATACTAATTACCTTGATTTCCCCCCTTTTAGCATCAGCACATCAGTGAAGTTTCTCACTGTTATGAAAGCAAGGATGAAATGCACTCACTGTGGGATTTCATGCAAGATTCAAAATACAGATATTAAACTTTCAAAGGATTTGAAAAATAAGTCTCAGCAGCACAAGCTTCTGCTTTTAATGCATCTTAATTATTTAGGCAATGTACTAGCAAAACACATCATGGGCTGCAGCATCCAGCACAAGTCAAAACAGCACTAGGGCCAGAAATTCCCAAAGAAAAAGAACAGGATCCGTGATCAGTGCACATGTGGAGACAGGGGTTTCATGGCCACCTCATCTGAACAGCACATGGATTTCCAGAAAGAAATAACTCTGAACTTCCAACCAGATCATCATTCTAGATGATTAAGTCATTCTAGAGGTCAAGTCAGCTCAGGTCAGTGCAAGCCAAGCAGCTGAAGCCATTAAATATTTAAGTGCAATCACAGCTTCACTTTTTGTGGAAGAAAAGATGGACACTACCACACACTCAGTGTTTGATCCCTGGTCTAACTGGAAGAATAGAGACCCAGGGCTTCTCAGATGTGGTGTTTCTCTATCTCTACCTTACTTGCACAGGTGTGGAGTTTCATGGCTACTGAAAGATCTCACTGCTACAATACCAGTAAGGAGCCCAATTCATTTTCCATGTAGCTCTGCTTACTTGATTAAAATACAGGGGCATGACACAGACCATTTCATTTGTACTATCCCTACAGAATTACTTCCACCCATAATGTTTGGTCCTGCTGGTTTAGCAAGGACCTTCCTCAGGTATTCTTTGAGCAGAGAATTCCTGTGGCTGCTCTGGAAGAGACACACACACTTTGGACACACAGCTGCTCCTTCACCAGCTAAGGGGCATCTCTGCTTTCTCACCCTCACTACAGTTTGGAAGTCTCCCCTCATTCCTCGAAATCACAGGGCAGCTTTGCTGTTGGCAAGATGTCAGAAAATTCCCAATTTTGGAAGATTACAGCAAACATCCAGTTCTCCCTGGCTACCCAGACAGAACTGTGCAGTGCTTATGCAGAACTGTGGGAACACCACAGCCTGCATGCCTGGGCTGCTCTTAGCCAAGAACTGCACTTCAGTAATTCTCACTGCAATCCTTAAAAGGCTCAAGGAAGTTTTGGTGTCACAGCCAGCACAAGCACAGAAACATTGCAGGCTGTCATTACCTCAGCATCCTGAGGTAATGAAAACCCATTATTAAGCAAGAAAACCCATCCAAAGCTCTACTCACTGATATGAGTGGTGAGTGGTCATTAAAAAAAAAAACAACAGAGCTTTTTAAAAAAAGACCAATTCATTTTAATTTTCTCAGCTCCAACATTAAATTTCCTTTTTTAGCTGTAGTGTCAATTATGAGTATGAATAACACCATTCACTTCCAAAATCATCCCAAGTATTGTACACACTCAGCCTAAACAAAGGGAATGACAAATTGTGTCAGTGTTGTTCTGCAGCACTGAACTTCAAGAAGTCCAAACCTTAAAATCCTTTAGGGACTTAGAAAGTGGATGACTAATCCTGTAACCACAAAGACAAGTTATCTCACTGGGCTTTTTTTTTTTCCCCAGTAACTAAATTACAAACCAAGATAAAAGGTCAGCCTGTCTGAACAAGCAAGCAAGCAAAAAAAAAATGAAAAAAAAAGTAAAACAAAGGAGCATCACTTGCTCTTAAAAAGCACTTGCTTGCCAGAGGTTTGATTAAGAAAAAAGACAGTAGAGGTTTTTTTCCTTCTCTAAGTGATTATGCTTTAATTTTCTTAAGTAAGAGTACCAAAATACCTCTGAACATGCTAAAATAAATCATGTCATTGGGCTTTGAGGATCTGGCCAGCTGCACAACTCAGCTGTAAAGCACACAGCTCACCATGGTGGGGGTTTTCCCTTTTTTCCCCCTGTCTTTTAGGGGAAAGCAAACTGTCAGAAAATGCTGATTCCTTAAACCAAATAATTATTCTACAGATCTGAAAGGTTTCACTAAGTTCTGCCAGAAAGGGTACACGTGTCTGTAATGGAGCATCCTTCCAATCTCCCCTACCCTTTCCCCCTCTCTCCCCTGCTCCTAAGGGCTCTACTTGCTGAAGGACTGACAATAAACTTCTTTATTCAGGATCACTTATCCTGAATAAAGCAGAACAACCAAAGAAGTAAGAATACCTAAACTAAGAGTGACTCATTCATGTGACATTGCCCAGCATGAACCACAGATGGAACTGAAGTGGTAACCAGTTAGTTAACACTAAATCAGTACATGAATACAGCCTTCATTAATGATGTGGAGTAAGAAGCTTGTTACTGGTGTATCAGCATCATTAACATATCAGAAGACTTCACACACTCAAATCTGCAAGGCACAGTGAAGGCTTAAAACACACAGCTCCAGTTTCAAAGCCTTAAGACTACATCATCCATGGCAAGGAGCCACAATAGTTTTAAATAACTTGGGCCTATTTATCTTAACACTTAAGAGTATTAAACATTATTCAATAAATATTTTTAATTTCAGTCTTAGTCTCCCATTTTATTTCTGACTCCAGGAGAGCTGCTGAAGGGGATTTGTTTCCAGGAAGACCCCACCAGTTCCCTACATTGTGTAGCCTAAAGTGTTGCAAAACCTTGGTCCAACACTGCTCTGACTCTGCTCCTTCACTGGTGGGAAGGAGGCAACAGCTGCAGTTTGAAGGAAAAGAAGACAAGAGAGAGAATTAAAAGCTTTTTGAGCAAAGATGGAATTACAGAGATTTCCAGGGCATTCTGAAAAAAATCAACAGCTGCATGCCCATGCAGTCATCTTTAAAACCAGGGGCATGTGTTTAATATTTCAGAGACAAATATTTTTGGGACAGTCCCCCAGTGAACTATCTCCATAAAATCCACGTCTCACAGAGCTGCTACACTTTGCTATGAAAGGTTTTCCCAGTTGTTCACTTTTACTTGGGCATTCATTTATAACAATCCTGCATGATGGCAAGGCACAAAACAAGAAGGAATTAAACACTTAATTTCAGAACAATACTCTTTTCAGACTGTATCAGTCTACACATATTAAGCTGCTCTTTCTCCCTCTTCTTGAAGGTCAAAGCTTTGATTCTGAATAACAGGATGGTTTGTGTTGGAAGGGACCTTACAGACCACCTTGTTTCAGCCCCTGCCACGGGCAGGGACACCTTCCACTAGCCCATGTTGCTCCAAGCCCCATCCAACCTGGCCTGGAACACTTCCAGGGGTGGGGCAACCTGTGCCAGGGCCTCCCCACCCTCCTAGGGAATATTCTTCCTAATATCTAACCTAAACTTACTCTCCTTCAGTTTAAAGCCATTACCTTTTGTCCTATCACTCCATGCCCTTGCAAAAAGTCCCTCTCCAGTTCTCCTCTCCAGCTGAGGCAAAGCTCTCAGGATACCTGAGGCCACTGGAAGCAGCCACAGCCAACTGCAAATACCTTCTCTGCACCAGCAAAAGCCCCAAGATGCCTTGCCCATGATGAAGCTCCCCCTGGAAAGTGTCCTGGTGAGGTCAGCAGGGAGATTCCCATGCAGGGATTACAGGCCCCAGTTACACTGGCACTGAGCAGCACCTGGATGTCTCTGCAGGTTTTACAGCAACAGAAGAGGAGGCACAAAGGCAAATGCACCAGGTCCAGCAGTCAGACTGAGAAAGCTTTGCTCCTCCCACAGCACATCATTTCAGGCACTTGTCCAGATGAGACCCTGCCCATTGGAAAGTATTCCCAGGGGTCTGATGGAGACTTTAGCCCCAGGCTGTTCACTTATGGTCCAGAGGCTCCACCTCCCACCAGGCAATCCAGAGCAGCTGGAACAGGCTCCTCAAGCAAAGAGTCTCCAAAAGGAGCCTTTTTTTCTACAGATGAGAAAAACCTGGACAAGCTTGTCTTTTTAAACTACATTACCCTTTAAAACATTTGTACTGACAGATGAGTTGGAAGAAGATTTTAGAAGCGTTTCAAATAGATCTCGTTTGAGCAGGAGTGTTCCTTCTTTAAGGGAGATGCTGTGCCAAGAACACATCCAGCCTTGAAAACTGATCCCAAGGCATAACAAGGCTCAAACAGGTCTTCTAAAAGAATACAGTATGCTCAGAGATCATTTTTCCAGCATCACACCTTCAATTATTAACTCCTCTTCCTTTTCTCCCAAAGCAGAAATGCATGTTGCAGCCTGACCTTAAACACACAGCACGAGTGGAACAAATCCAATGATCACAGACCCTGGATGAAGGAAGTTCTGGTAGTTACTTAGTTCATCCACAAAACTTTCAGGCAATGTCTCAGCTGATTAAATGCTACAGTAGGAAAGGGACCTCAGAGATAGCCCAGGATGTTGAGTTTACAAGTCTGAATACTCTGATATAAAGTGATTTCAGGTTACATTATTTCAGTCTCCATTAAGGGCTATGACCTAAGCAATTCAACACAAACAACAGCAACTCATTTTACTTCCCACTCACTGCAAGTTTCATCTAAAAGCCTCATGTCACAGAAGGCCTGCTATATACAAAAATATAGCAAAAAAATGAAAATTTGACAGCAAGTTGTGGCAGTAAAGTGCTTTGCAATCAATGTCAGCTTGCACCAAAGTGAAAGCAGGTGGTGAGCAATGACCCTGTTACCAAATGGAAGAGAGCAGGAATCTATTCTCTGCCCCAGCACATACAAGAGTCACGTCACTGAACTACCTTTGTCAATTTTAAATATTGCTAACAAATTTTAAAACCAAATGTGGCATCTTTCTGGGCTTGTTATTGTTGTTGTGGTTGTTATAAAGGGATTTTGGAAAGGTTTATAAAACCTGCATACACAGAGTTTGCTGTAAACCACATTGGTGGTTTGATGCAGCCACGAAGCCAGTGAGGTTTGCAGTAAGGTTTAGAGTGTATTCCTCATGCAAATGTCACAGAAGATTCAAGACCACTTAACAAACAATAAAAGAGAGAAGCAAGCTGTTCCTGGGCTTATTTTTAAAATGACTTTATGTTTGACTACAGGGTGACAAAAGGAACCATTTGACCTTAATAAAGATGTCATAAGTTAAAAGTATTTGCTGGGAAGAACATTCTAAATATGCTGAAAAGGTAATGCTTAAAAGAGACACAAACAATTAACAGAGCTTTAAAAATTCTTGGCAGATGGCTGAAGGAAAAAAAAAAGGAAATCCATACAAGGGACATCAATGCTATGAATCAAGACAGGTGACATTTAAAACCAATGAATAAAACATCACAAAAACCTGCCTCTTTTTATAAATCATACTTCAGAGTGGAATGACATCTAGATATTACACTTCAAGATCTTCCTCAATAAGCAGGAGATACCACGGGGGTATTGAAGTTAATACTTGTCTATCCTGGACTGCCTCCTGCTGTCAGAAAAACAGTGTTCTTATTTGAGTTTCTCTCCCTCCCACAAAAAAAAGTTATAGCCTTAATGCTCTCCCACAGAAAGAAACCTTTATTTTAGATTCAGCACAGCAGAAACAAGTTTACTTGGTTCCCACCCAGGGACGTGCCCTACTTGCACAGGGCCCAGACAGGGATACTTATCAGCCACCCCAGATCTGGCTTTATCTCTCAGACTGATGAATGCCCCAGAAAATAAGTTCCCTTTACGTTCAGAGTAAGACTATTGGAAGAAATCAGTGCCCGAGAAGTAATTTTTATTCCAGCCACCACTGGGAAAAAGGAGAGTTCATGATAGATGAAGGGCAGAAACATTTGGACAGAGAACTCCCTGAAGATTCACTCAAAGTGTTTGTTTTAGTCTTGGAAAAACATTATTGAAAAAAAGCTCTACTTTAACCAAACTTCTTTTCCTTCTATGCAAAACTATACATATTCAAATGAATTTTTGGAACAATCAATCTTTATTCATCACACAAAGGTCAGAGAAACTTGCTCCCTTTGAAAATAAAGAATGTATTGCACATTTCATAGTCATTCAGTAGAAGTCTCACGATTATTTGATTTTCAATAATGCCATTTAAACGACCTACAAATGTGCACACTCTAATAAAGCTTTTTTGCTCCTATCCAAGCAGACAGACTTTCTGGAGTCTTAGTAACCAGCTCAGATTATTCACTTGAGTAATTTGGATGGGAGAAAGGAGGAACAGAAAGATTAGTGTGGAGGGGCCTGCATCTGACACCTTAACAAAGCTGCTGAAAAGAGAGAAGTTAAAAGAAGGATCACAGCAGAGTCAGGAAACACTATAAAATGATAAACTATAAAAAGTCACACACCAGCAGCTCACCCATATAATGCAAGTACTTCTAGCATCTGTCTTATCCCTGTATCCTCAGCATGCCTTCTTCCTACTGCTAGCAAAGACCCAAAGACCAATTCCAACAAAATGAGAGCCAATTATTCAGTCTGCCATCGTTTTCAAAGCCAGCAACTGTACAGAAAATACTCTCAAGTTTTTAATCGATTGAACTTTTAGAAGGACAAAAGGTAGTAAAGCTATAAAGCATCAATATTAGATTGCTAATAAATGCTATCCAAATGGATGTTCAAAGAAACCAAAGACATTGAATGTTCCAGGTACTGGCAGACAACAAGCTGTTCACAAGATAAATGACACCTCCACAGACAGAATACAATAAATTAGAGACTCTGGTCATTGTAAAGCAGAACGTGTTTACTGTTATTGATAAGCAATAAATCACCTGCCCTCTACCAGTTCCTCCCTATAAATAACTTCCAGTGAAAGAAACAGATGGTTCCAGTATGCAGCCATTCCTCAGCAGAGCCCTGAGCAGGGAGAAGGAATGTGCTGTGCTGAGGATGCCCATTTTTAACTGCAGTTGTTCTGGAGTGGTGTTGGGGGGAGCAGTGGGGCAATGAGAGAGGCAGAACACCAAGCACCCGAGCTCCAGCTGTGGCTGCTGCTGGTCCATGCTGGGCTGGGCAGCACATGGTGCTTGGTGGGAGTTGTCACTGCACATCCCTGTTTTGGGCTCCAGCCCACGGGATTCATCCTGGCTGGGTCCTTCCTGCCTGGGTCACACCTGACACGGTAGGCAGAGTCAGATCTGCAGGCACTGTCAGGCTGATCTACCCCCAGACTCAAAAATACAGCATGATCCTAATGCTTTGACATCCTCATGCCTTGCTCTGATAGAATCCAGCTTTCTATAAACAGCTTCAACCTCTTGCTTCAATCACACCAATACCTAGTTTGTGTAACGGGAAGGAAAAGGACTCACATTCAGGGTTTCACCACAAACAAACAGCCTGTTGTCCAACTCAACAAGCTGAAGACACCATTAGACTAACACACTTTCCTTCCTTGTAAGGAAACCAAACCAGAGACAACAACAGCAAGTGGTCTCCGGATGCTTTTGAAACAAAGATGTCTCATTTCAAAATGAGTCAGTTTTAAGGAGCACATTCCGTGGAGAAATCAGGCACTGACAGTAAGTTGTGGCCTGGGCATTTTGGAAGAAACAGGCCAGACCATTGGTTACTGGAAGCAGATCTGTAGCTGGGGCAAGAGCTGGGTTTGATCCCACAACTCCTGCAACTCAGCAAAGCCCCTTGGACAGGTGGTGAGGTGGAGACCAGTGTACATGGGGGCTCTGACTGTGCAGCCCTGACAAAAGTGGCAGCTGGTCAGCACTTGCACTCTTCCCCCCAGTTAGAGGCAATTAACAGCTCCTGCTAATCCCTCCTTTGCCCTGGAAAAATTTCAGAAGCCACAGTTATATTGTTTGCAGGACAGCCTTCCCCAGCAGCAGAGAAACAGATGACACTGTGCACTGAAAAGTGATAAAGTCTGTTTTGGAATCAAGGGAAATCACAGCAATCTTTCCTGTTCAAAGAAATTCCCATCAGCAGCCGAAGAGACACTGCTCAGAAGGAGATAAAATGATGAGTTGGTGCAGGGAATGGCACTCACAGCATGAAAACACAAGAGCTGGAGCACAGGTTCACTGCAGAGTGCAGCGTGGTGACACTGTGAACAAGGGCCATGGCAGCAGCCACCTTCCAGAGCCCTTCCACAGAAATCTAAGACACTGGCTGTGTCTACTCCTTCCACTTCTGCAAACCTTGACACTCTCAAGGGCATAAGTTCATTTTATTTTTGCAAGGAAAACGGTTCTGCTCCAAAGTTTTTTCTGCTTCAGAGAACCTGTGAATGCAGATCCTCTTCATTAAGCCCAGGAGTGAGAAGGAAAGACCCGAATTTCAGCTGTTGATAATTATAGGAAAGGGAAAAGTCTGACTCACCAGGACCTTGCAGATGCAAGCAAATCAAGCTCTTCCCAAAGGATGTTTCTTAGCAAAGAGATATAAACCTTGTTTCTGAATGTCAGCTTCCTCCCCAGCGCTGCAGCAGCAGGGTGGAGACTGCCAGTGCAGACAACAACTGATGGTGGTGGCAGCTCTCCACCAAGATCCTGCAGGGGAATGGCACTGCCTGCCTTCACCAGCCCAGCTCCCACCTGCTGCTCTTCCAGGGAAGCACCAAGAGCAAGAGCAGCTCAGACACTGTAAAAGTGACTGTACCAATCCAGCTCTTGACAGGCCAGGAGTGGTTGGCAGATACACAGGTGCTGGAATCAAAAAGGCCTTGGAGTAAACAGCTTCCACTCTGTGTGTAAAGCCTGATGTCCTGCAGTACCCTTGCTCCAGTCTCCGTTAAAAGTTCATGTCCTATTTGACTTCACATCCAAACCATGCCCCCAGGATACCTGACTAGCAAAGACTCATTGATACATAAAAAATTACGACTTAGAGTTACAGTTAAAACCCAAGGTTAATACAGGTATTAAAAACGCAGCAGTTGCTTCATGGTGGCAAAACCTGAGACTGACTGGGGCTCTACTGCCACTGATTTTCACCAGTGAAACCACACTCAGAAAATAAAACTGAAAAGGTGTCAGTGTTATCACAGCTCCCATAAGCCAGCAGTGGCTGGCACCTGCTAATTTGTTAACAAAACAGACTTTCAATAAAAGGATTAGCCTTGTAATACAAAACTGGCTGGTGACTGGCTGATCCACAGATGTGTGCTACAATAGGTTTGGCAAGACTGAAGGCCTTTCAAGCAGGGCCAGAATAAAAAACAAGTGATCCCAGTTTAGCCACAAGTGATATTAGAACACTGACCTGCTCAGAGCAGTTAAAAGGCTTTTAAAATAAGAATAAGTAAAGGGTTTGTTGTGTCTGAGGGCAGGAAACACTGCACAACTGATTTTCCCTTATGTTACAGTACTACTGAAAGACTAAAGTGAGAAAAGGTAGGACATTGTCTAAACAAATCTTCTAGCATTATTAAGTCTGTGCAACAGCATGTGACTAATGTTCACTGGCAAAATTGACTTCAACTACAGAAATTCTGAGATCTGATTATGGCAATTAGGAATTCTCCATACAATGCAGCCTGCCCATTAACAGCCTACCCCTGCAGCAGTCTCCTGTTAAGTTTGTTATATTCTTCCTAAAAGCAAGCATTTTTGCCCATAATTAGCATTCCCCCCCATGCTAAATAAATCATAATGTTGTTGAAAACATTGTTTGCAATCAAGCAGGGCTTAAATCTTTAGAGATCCTTGTTCAAGCTTGAGTGGGGATAAACACTAACAGCATCAGGCATTGACTTAATCAGTTAATAACAACAACCACCTCAGAAATCCAAGGCTGGAAATACTCTGGGTTAATGCCATCTCTGACCACAACCAGGACACAGCCAGAGCATCACATTTGGGAGGAATGGAGTTCACCAGCTCTGCAGTGGATGGGGTTGACTCAATCTAACCCTTATCCAACGTGACATTGCCATTGTGATATAAATAGTGTCTTATTTGCCTGCTTCAGAGGAACAATGTTAGTCAAGAAAAGGTCAAATGGTTTTGCCACAGGGAAAAAGAGAAAAAAAAAATCTTTTGTAATTTAATATTGCCCTTATTTTTTTATTGGAGGACAGGAGACTCCAGGTGCTTCTCACATAGGAGGGAGAGGAATATAGAAGAGAAGGCACATTTATCTAGTCTCCAGTAGCACAAAACAACAATATTTCAATCATTTCTTAAGGCCCAAAGGAACTACTACTTACCCAGCATCTCACTGATCTCATTTCTACTTGGAAACCTGCAAACTCTATAAAAAAAGGCTGCTCAAACCTGCCTATTTTGACAATGCAGAAGTAAGTTACAGCTGCAGGCAGGTCTGGGACAGATATACTGGATACACCCAGTGAATGCATTTGTTTCTTATTCCACAATGCTCATTGCATTGATGATTTCAATTAAGAAATCATTAATAAACACGACTTTTACCCACAGCTAGCTATCAAATTGATCAATTTTTGGGCAAACGGGAAAAACCACTTGATTTTAAGTCTTTGAATATATTACACAATGTGAGCTTGCTGCTACAAACCCTCAGATAAGGGCTCTACAAACACCCACATTATTTATTAAGGCTGCTTTCAAGCAATTTTCTTATCCTACAGAAAATAAAGCAGCTCTGTTCCAAAATTTACATGCAAGGCAGGTTGGTGTATTCATATGCAACTGAACTAGAGAAATACATACAGCTGGGAAGTGAGATTTCTACAAATTATTACAGGAAGGTGACCCAAAGGCTGATTTATTGCTCACTTTTATTGCTTCCAGCACATGCTAATCTGTGCACATGGCAATACTGCAGTACTAATGGAAATCAGTAAGCAGGGTCACGTGTGCCAAATAACTGCTTTGCATGTTCTAAAAATATTTGTAGGTCCCGTTTGCTGGGGTGGCACCGACCTTTCCTTGTGTTATCCTTGCTCCCTGTGCTCCCTGGGTGTACCCTGCACCTACAGCTCCCAGGAATACATCACCCTCCATGGAAATACACTGCTAAACCTGTTATCAACCAAATTAGAAAGTAAAAGAATTACAGCAAGTTTCCCCTTGGGCCACCTCCTGCAGACAACAAAAGACTTCTAAGATAATCCAAACCAGCCCATCTTTCCTGGGAAATACCACACACTGAAAAGCAATTATTTCTCATTAGATTAAGGTGCAGCATGCAAGATGAATGAGATAAATGAAGTATCTGACTCAACTGGAACCATGTGTTTGGCCCAGACCCTGCAACACACAGGCAGCTTGAGGGTTATGTTTGCAAAACATGTTTATGCAGCGACTTTAACCTTTTGGGCTAAAAACAGCACAGTGCAAAGGAGAGAAAACTCAGCCATCCTCTGCAGCCTGAATGAGAAAATCAGAAAAGCAGCAGCCAAGACAACAAAATACCCATAACAGCAGTAAGCCTCCCACAATGTGCACAAAGATAATGAAAAGCTCCAGCGATTATTCCAGCCTTAGAGAGAAGCATCTCCTCGAGTCGTGACTGGCAGAGGGATTTTGCTTTGCACACTCTGTGAAGGTGGGGTGGATATCACCAGCCACTGACAACCTGAGCCACAGGCAGCACGAGGAGGCAGCACAAGGGCACCCAGTGCACTGGGAGCAACAAGTGCTTGCAGGGCAGGATCACTGCAATGGAAGGAGCAGTATTCAGCTGAGCACGCTGCTGCTGGCATTTGGAACTCAAACCAGAGATTTTCCATCCTCAACAACAACAGGTTGGCAGATACATATGAATAATAACTCTTTCTTTGGACTTCTGAAAAGTTCACGAAAACTCTGAGCATGTGGATCTTAGCTGGGGAGACAGAAAATGAAGGATTTGAAAGAGAAATTAAAGACCAGCTTGATGTTTGTCTATTAAAACAAACCCCAGTGCCACAGCTTGAGGAAAAACAAGGGAATTCAATAGTTCTAACACTGTTCTTTGCCAGGCATGACACATTGAGGACTTGCATTTTCCAACCACCATCTGGATTTTTTTTTTTTATTTTAAATGCATAATGGGAAAGTAAAGCAAGACAGCTTGTACCATCACGTCCTCAGGCGTTTTTGTTCCTTTTGTTTGCTTTTAAACAAGGGAAGTATAGCGACAATGACTGGTTACGATTACTGAGAAATACCTAAAGAAAACGAGTTTTTCAAAATGCCCCATCCAAATGCATTAGCCATTAAATCTCCTCAAGTTTCCATTAGTCTGTCAAAACAAGAAATAATCTTAGAGTAGCTCTGACTAAAAATTCTTAAAAGATTGTCACATTGATTGAATTTCAAAGTATAGACTTACAAATTCGTAGTCTCCATCCTGTGGTACTTTCCAATCAGATGAATTTTTTGTCTGGCCAGACACATTCTTCCCAAAGCTATTGATTTGATTCTCCTTCTCCTTCTGCTCAAAATATTCCAGGAATGATGGTTTGGCTGGCTGCATGGTTTCATCCCTCCCTGGAAATATTAAACATAACAATAAAAGAGTTGCTTTGAAAAATATAGTTTTGGTTATACAGCCTTACATCACGCCCAAAAGTGATTTAATTTTTTTTAGCACACAGTAAATCACACAGTACTGCTGAAGCACTTGCTAAAATACTATTTTTCAGCAGCTTTTCAATCTTAAAACTGACTGTACAGTGGGAAAACTGGAGAAGGGAAGCTTAAAGCCCAGCACACAAGAGATTACAATGCTGGAGGCCTTGGCCTCTAGACCTGCCATCCATCATCACAGCACATTGCCAGGTAACCCGACACACTGAACACAGAACTGAACTGCTGCCCACGAGACAGGCTGGGCTCCTTCATCCCAGCCAGGTTCCATGCACTGCAAAAATAAGCCAAGCTCCAAAACTAAACAGTGCTGTTTTACAGGCAGAAACTCACCTTTATATTTATGAACAGAACAGGACTTTTAAAAGCAGGTCTCATAAGCACCATTCTCAAAGAGCTCACCCATATGATGGGAGAAGCAAGGATGTGGCCAAGAGCACGTGGCTTTAGCACAACTGACATTGTTCTCATCTGCCTAAATTATTCTTTAGAACAAGCAGGAGTTAAAAGAAAAGGGAGAATGCTGCTGACCCACTAAGAACTAATAAAACCACATTCTCACAGGGTGCACAGGTAGCTTGGGTAGTTGGTGGGATTAGGGATATGAGCACTTTTGATCCTTCTTCCTTTAGCTGTTACACCATCCTAGACCCTGCTTGTGGGATTCAAGAACCACTGCATACAAATAAATCTAACAATCCATTCAGCAAACAGGTTTCCATGACTGCAGGGTCACAAGTCCCCAGAGCAAAGCAGCTCCCAGGGCTGTGTGGAGAAAGCAGAGGTGGTTCCGGCTGTGGGGTGGAGGCAGCACAACAGGGAAGGAAGTGATGAAACATGAGAGGATGGAAATACTGATTTCTAGCACAGACAGCAAAAAAAAACCCAACACAGGAAGAAAACATGACGTTTAACTTCACAGCAAGTCAAGATCAAAAGGCTTTCAGTATCTCCAAAGGAAGATTTCTTCACTGGTGCAACCAGTCCAGCTTGAGATGCTGCACAGACTCCTCTCACCTAAACTGGTCAGTCCTGTGAGTTCCAGCACTGCTAATGTCTTTGAAGAGTCCCAGTCCAAAGGAAGAAGCTGTCTTGAAACTTATGTTTTAGGTGATGCAGAAACCATCATTTCAGAAAGCAGGATCAGGACTAAAGTTAACAGAAAATAACACAATAGCCTAATTCTGGACTGTGGAAATAAGTTCACTGCTGAATGCCACACGTTTGAAATAAATATAATCTGTCAGGCAGGCAATGAACCAAATTTTAGAGCTTCAGACAAACACACAGGGGATGTTCTGTGATGGGTTGGTGGGGCCTGTGTAATGCTCTCTCCTACAGGAGTCTGTACAGAAGGCAGACTGTCACAAGGCAGTGCTCTCTAAGGATACTCAGCAGTGCTTTCCTCTTGAAAAAATATTAGCTACTTTGGAAACCCATTAAGATTTAATCACTGAATTCTTGCACATAAAATTGCCATCCAGTGATCCAGAACTTCCCTGGCAGATTCTTTCTGATCCTCAGACAAGCAAATGAATTCCTCGGTCAGCTCCGAGATATTTTAGGAAATTATTTGTCTATAGACATGTTAAATACAGAACAAATTTCTGCAAAGGATGAGAAATCTTGGCAGGATATTTGGGTTGTGATACTGAGAGAAGTGTGGTTCTACACTGAACCTGAAATGCCATGATGCATTTTGAAAAAGCCCTGCATGGCGCTGCCTCTCCAGGGTCAGCTAAAAGCTCAAGCATGAACTGAAGTGTTGATACTTTTGCTCCGTGACAAGTGGAGCAAAGACAAATTATTCGACCCCTGGCAGCAGTTCCCCTTTTCTAAAAAACAAACCCAAGAAACTCATCGTAGAGAGTTAGATCAAGGAGGACACCTTCAGACAGCAGCGTGAAGGTCAGGCAGGGAACACGCCTGGCAAGTGGAGAACAGATCTGCTGTTGGGAATAATTACTGTAATACAATCACAATCCAATTACTGCTGAGTGATAAAACATTTATTTAGAATGAAGTAAACACACCCCTTGTACTCTGCTCAGCCTGTTTGAAGCAGGAGGTAAGTTATTATGGACAATCACGGCAATGTTTAACACCAACTAATTTTGTAGAAATACAGGAATTCATAACTACCCAGGCTAATCTATACATAGCTCACTGACAGCCAGTCTGGGTCTTGGTAATTCAGACTTCCTAGGGGGAAAAAAATGAAAATCTAAATCATGATTGTACTCTCTGTTTTGAAAACTATTTTTTGTAGCACAGGAGGCTTTGAAAGCAAATGGTTCACTCCAGTGATATTGGCTTATTCAGTTCTTTCCTTTTTTTCTTAAAGACTGCTCACTCAAAAAAGAGCTTACTTCAGAGTGCCAGTTAAAACAATCGTGCTCATTTCCCCACATCTTGTGTTTTAACAAGAACTGCAATATTTGCATTTGGCCTCGTTGAACTGCTTGAGGTTTGCACAGTCCCACCCTGCCAGGCTGTCAAGGACCCTCTGGATGGCATCCCTCCCCTCCAGAGTGTCAACTCCACCACTCAACTTGGTGCTGTCAGTGATAAATGGAAGAACAGGGAAAATTACATACCTACAGAAGCTTTTCTTGCTGCCCTTGATGTCCCTGGCCATACTTATCTCTATCAGGGTTTTAGCTTTCTTCACCTGATCCCTGTCTGCTCAGACAACCTCTCTGTATTTCTCCCAGGCTACCTGTCATTGCTTGTGCCTTCTGCAGGCTTCCTTTTTGTGTTTGAGTTGTCCTGCTCACCCACACAGGCATTTTTGCCTGACTTCCTGTTTGCTGGAATGCACTGCTCCTGAGCTTGGAAGATGGGATCCTTGCATATTAACCAGCTTTCCCTTTTCCCTCCAGGACTTTATCACATGGAACACTACCAGGCTGATCCCTAAAGAGGCCAAAATCAGTCCTCCTGAAGTGCAAGGCAATGAGTTTGCTGTGTGACCTCCTCACTCTCCCCAGGGAAAGGATGACAGGAACGGCGTGAACTGCAGCAAGGGCGGCTTGGCTGAACACAGGGAAGAAAGTTTCACAACAGGGATGGTTGTGCAACAGAGTGGGGTTGGAGTGACTGTGCAAGGCCTTGTGCAACCAGAGCTGACACTGCACTTGCCCCAGCCATCCCACAGGGAGTCACACAAATGATCTCCAGGGGTCCCTGCTCAGACCAGCGCCTCTGCGACTCATGATCTCTTTACACCACTAACCACTAACCTCTAACCACTGTCACACACCTCTAACCCTGCAGTCACCCCAGGCCTTGCAGACACAAACAACATTTAGCCCCCAATTTCAGAACGTTTTGTCACCAATTTGAGCACATTTCTATGCATCAACATGTAACACTGCGTCTTTACTTAGCAGCACTTTGTTTTTTTAAGTGATGTAAAATAGAGACTGCTAACTGACAAAAAATGGGAAAGATAATATAAAAGGAGAAACAGCTGGAATAGAAATACAGACCTAAGACATCTGAAATTTTAGTTGCTGCTCTGATCTCAGTAGGGGTGCACATGCAGTAAGACCAACAGAAATGTTCCCAGAGACAGAAAGACATTACACCAAATCAATTATCATCCCAGCATGGCTGAAATTCCTTTTGTCAATCTTAGCCCTTAACAGCAGTGTCATCTTTCCAAAGATGATCTGCTATTAATTCAACACAAGAGTCACACCGCTATATCTTTAAAATTTTGGTAACAGGCAGCTGAAGACAAAAATCAATCACTGCTATTTGCAGAAGCAGATGCTGCTGAAAGATGACACCGCACCAAACGAGTCTGTGCCAGAAAGCATTTAACTTCCTAATTTTATAGGGTTAGACTAAAATATGAACATTTGACAGAAAGTGAGATCACAACTGTGGCAGAGAAGAGTCTTTTATGAGAAGGTCACCCTGCGGTGACAAGAAAGGCTTCACTGTGCATCTATTTTGGAATCTAAAGAGTTGCTTATAAGGATGAGCCATGAGAGCTCCCTGGAGCCATTAATGGCCTATCATTTAGATATGCAGTCATCTTTTAGGAGCTATATTAATTACACAAATGGAACACCACAGCTCTGTTGGGGCTGGTCCAGCTGACTGCAGAATTGCAGGTTCGGGGTAGCTGTGCAGGGCCTCTGAGAGCTCAGCCCATGCTGTGAAGAACAGAAGCCCTCCATGGAAAACTCACAAGTGCTGCCTGGTGTAAAGTCACATTTAGAAAGTATAAAAACATCTGTGTTGTTGTGAGAACAGCAAAAGGTGTGAAACTAGTGGGTCCAAAGAATGCCATAAGTTGTGCACAACAAACATCCACATAGGTTTTGATTTTTGAAGGAATCCCATGCTAAGCTTACTGTGACTTCAGTAACAGTGTTACTCCTTCAGCACTGGAGAGCAAAGCCCAACTGCTCATGGTACTGTGCAAGCTCAGACAGTCCTTACCCAAAGCACAAATAGCCCAGAGAAGACAAAAGACAACTGAGAGGTACAGGCAGGGCTCTGCAACACCAGCAACAGCCAGTGCTGGATCCTCTCCTCTGCCAGGCTACAGCAAGGGCAAGGTGTAACCAAAAACCTGAGCAACAGTCTGCTGCTTTCCAAAAAACGTGACCTTTCTGAATAGTTGAGGCAATAGAAGAGGTCAGTGGCTGACTGCAGCACACAGACCTCCTCACATCAAGCAGAAGATGACAAAGAAGGTGTGGAGAGCCTCCAAGCCATTTGCCTTTCCATATGATGCTGCAGAGAAAGCACAATGATAAAGAAGAAACAGCCCAGTCAATCAAACCAGCAAGAGATTTACTTTTTATTTCCAGCAGTAAAGAATATCTATGAAACCAGATCATTCACTATCATCTAGTCCCAGAAATCAAAGGACTCATTTCGTTGATTTTGTCAAATTAGCTTCACAATTGAAAATTTTCAAGCTTATGAGCTTCAAAGGATGCCTTCAGAAAGAAAGTGGGATTTACAGAGTCCTTCTATCTATCTGAACAGGCTTGCTGAGTAATGAAACTAAAATTCCTGCTTTTCTCTAAAATTATTCTTCTCTACTCAAACTCAACATCAGAAGAATCCTTGTTTTATTATTCTTTCCTCTCGAAAGGGATTGCTATGATCTACCTAGGGTGAATATTCTAGAGTCACAAAGCTTGTCATGAGAGAGTAAGATAACCTCAGGAACACATTTTGTGTGCTCTTTTCTCAAGTCAGTTTGTACAGTTAATACTTAAATACCTATTCTTGAAGCCACAATGATAGATTTCCTCCCTATATCACAAAAACTCCCAGCTGGAGTTATAGTTAGGAACAGTCAGGAGATCATGCTACAAATTAATTTACAAAGATAATCTGAATCAATAACAACGAAGTGAACAATTACTACATTACCAATACCAAAATAAATTGTGATTTGTCAAGATTTCAGAGCGATCTTTAGGACAACTGGCCCCAGCTCTGGAGAATATTTGTGTGGATGACAATGGGGCATCAGGAGAAACAGAACAAAAAATTTTTAAGTTGACTGGTGCTCAGGAAGTTGCACCCCTGTGAGCAGGAGCTCAAAGCAGCTCTGCAGAGATGAAGGAAGAGCACTCTGAAGGAAGCAGAGCCATCACTGCCTTTATTCAGACACACTGACAGAAAGGATCCCCTGGGACAAGCAGCACTGTCTTCTGCCATTGTCTACAAGATTATACAGTCCCTTTCACAGAGGGATCAAGATCTATTGTGAAGCCATTGGTTTGCTTTGTCCTCGCTGTTGACAGCCCTGCTGCTCTCCCCGAGTTATAAACCCTCTCATTTCCAGTCGGAGTTCATGGGTAGCTGGTGTATATTCACCTGCTCTAAAGTAAGGCTCAGCTTTTCAGCATTCAAACCACCATCCTCTACACTGTTCACCTGCCCTCCTTGCCTTAAATTTATTTTTTTTTTAAATTCTCATATCCAGTGTCATCCTTCATTTTAGTGGTCTAAATAAGCACAGATCTTCCACTGACTTCTCACATAACAGCCTTAGTCTCCCACAGTCTCAGTAAGTGGCTGTCTGCTTTAGATTCAATTATGTAACTAAGACTGAAAATATATATTTAGGAGGCACAAAACAGTGCCTGATGATTATGTGCAAGCAACACTTCATTAATATTAAATTTCAAATGGAAGCAGGCGTTCTTTGCTTTGGGCTATTTCTTAGAGATCATAGATGAACTTTAGCAGCTGGGCAGCATAATTTGTACAGCATGAACAGGACTGAGTCATTTTGAGCAGCAGAGCAGAGAGATGTCAAATTATTCAACCAGAGCAAAAAGTGCTCCATCATTAATAAGTTCACCCCGTGGCAAGAGAAGCTGAGATTTCCTCACATTAAAAGCAGACCACGTAACACTTCCTATCTCTTGAAGCTCATGAGGACAAGTCTCCCCATAATTATGACCTATCTCAAACTAAATCAAATCAGAACATTCCTGACAGCTTTTGCTATTAAGAAGCAACTCCTAAGTGACCATAAAAATCAACATCAGGTATCCTAAATCTCTCAACAAATAAGATATGACAGTCATTAAAGGGAAGAGTAGCAACATTCATCCAAAGCTGTAGCATATATAGTTGAGAACCCTTTCAGAAAAAGGGGAGGAAAACCTCACAGTAATGAAAGCTCTTTAAGACCAGGTTACCTCCTTCTGGATCTCTTTTACATAAAAACTCAGACACGATCATAAATATATAGCAGCTTTCCTCCTCCATCACAAGTGTTCAGTGGACACCTTATGTCCTTCACCTCATTAGCTTGAATTGTTAATTCAGTCCAGCAACCACAGCGTGTGACAGGCAGTGAGATGTGAAGGTGCATCAATAAAGTGAACATTTCACATTCTGCATCATCTGGCTGAGGTTCTGATAAATCCTAACGTGAAGCAACCCCATCAACAGGGGTGCAGCCTGCACATCCAGCACCTGGGGGTAACAGCTCAGGTTCCCCAGAACCAAGTGAGCACTTCCTAAGTTCCTTTCTATTCATAATCCAGAAAATCATTTGCTTATCTAGAGAGAACAGAAAACAACACTGCAATGAACGTTTTTTCCCCCCCTGACGCTTCAAAATCTGCCAGTAAAAACAAATTTGGTGTTGAACTGCTGCAATGAAGGAATTTCAGATTTTACAGTTTTCCTTATTCCTGCTCAGGAGGTAAGCTTTCTCCAGGATTTATTGATCTAGTAGGGAGTGAGTTTATTCTTAGAAGAGACAGGTGGGTTACAGTTTGCCTGTATGTGCAAATCCATGGGACAGAGATGTACTTACTAAGTGATTTACTACTACTCTGTCTCTTGGTTGAATCTCCTGTATGCTGTTCAGGACTCAGTCACGTTTCCCACTTCCCATCTTCTCTAAGACAATGTTTCTGCCCAGAAAAAAAAAAAAAATCCCCCTACTTTCTACCTATGCTGCACCATCACAAATACAGGAGTGCTCAAAATAAAGTGTTAGAAACAGCAAAAATAGCTGTTAGACATACACATCTTTCCTCCAATGACAGTGTCTCTGAAAATACAAAAATTAACACATGATTAACTTTGCCTCAGTGTTAAAGCTCTGTCAATTATGCAGGCTAACCAAAGGTGGACAAGCATCATCCCACTTAGACCCTGGACTTAAATTCTCTTCATGCTTCAGTCTGAGCCACTATTTCAATTACTAGGGCCAGCTTCCTACCAGTATTCAAACAAAAAACCCACAGCATAAACAACTCCCCCCATTGCTCAAAAATGTTGTCTGCATGTCCACTCAGCTTAATACTCTGCAACAAACCCTGCAGGCCACTGTTTATGTCAAGTTTGCCAGCAAGGCTGCTATTAAAAAAAAAATAAAAAAAAATCAAAAAAGTAACAGAGCTGCAAGACTTATCTGTGAAGATTTGTGTTCTCCATACCTCAAGAGTGGCAGTATGATGATTCTTACAGTTCCAGAACAACTTAATCAATGTAGGAGTTTCTATAAGCAGCATGTTATTTAAATGCATAATGCTAAGAGTGTTTTATGGTCCAATTATGCCTAAATGGACCAATTTACTTTAAGCACAGAACTGTACCACTGGACATTAATAACATTAAGTAGCAGGAAGCTGCTGCAAAAAGTTATTGTCTACAGAGAAAAATCAGAGACAAAACACAGCCAGTGTCTTTGACGTACACATGATGTAAATCCTGACCAGACATGGAGCTGTTCTCTGCAGTACCTGCATCAGCAATTTGGGTAACATGCAACTGCACTTTTCTGGACAACTGATGATATTACAGCATCTACAGCTACCTCGGCTACACACCAGGAATACTTTATTCAATTACAACATTAATGCAAGTGCATAAACCTTCTGCCACCCATCCTCACTCTGCTGCTCACGTTACAGCTTTTACAGTCATTGCTTTACATGAAAAATCTCAGTTTAATTTGCGGGGAAAAACTGTTTCCTGAGTCTTGGCAGTAATGTTTCTCTGGCTTAGGTTTAAGTGTCACCCACTGGCTGTCTCACAAAGCCACCAAGGCTGACAAGCTTGCTCTGAATCATTTTTCTAATAGGAAATTGCTAAGTTTGCATCTTAGCTCATTTAATTTGCTAATGAAACCCGATTTCCCCTCAAAAGGGGAAATACTTTCTTAAAATGACACAACCATGCTTAGCAGTGTGGGCACGGTAAAAACATAACAAAACCCAAACCAGCCAAACTGTGTTATTAAAATGAAGCCTAGAAGTTTTTAAACATTCACAAACTATTACCTGCACATTATGTTATCAAGGTGGAGGCAACAGGGTTGTGAAAGCTTCTGGTCCACCCCTGCACCAGCTGCTGCACTGAACGTGGGCCACGTTAACAGAAACCCCACACCCACAACCCTTCCACCATCTCCAGACCCCTCATTCACCTCCACCCAAAAACCACACAGCCCAACTCACACCACTGTTGGCAGTTCTACATTCTCCAACGGCATTTTATTGGATGCTTAAACAAGCAAGAGGCACTTTAATACAGAAAATAGGACAGACTACAGTACTAGATCCTATTTTGCTTGGATCTGATCATATTGCAGTGTCCAAGGAAGGCAACATGTTTATCTGTTCTATTACAAAATTATGTTCCACTCTTTAAATTGAGGAGACAAGACTCATGCCAAGCTTCCACTACCTAAAGACCTACAGGAAATAAAGCAGAAGAAGCATAAAGAGCACAAAACGCTGTGCTGTTTACTGGTATTACATATTCTCTCACAGAAAAATTTCAAAAAGGTGATTCCAGCCATATTAACGGTTACTCCAGCTCTCAGGTGCCTGTTATTACAAACCATTGCTCGTCCACAGTCCTTCAGCTCCGCTGAAAGTTTTCCTGGAACAGTTTAACTGCGATCCATAAGTAATCTGTTCGCCATCGATTCAGAACTAAAATGTGTCGCGGCACAATTCAGCATCTGCGGTTTCAGGCAATCACTTGAGTGCTTTCAAAACGCGTCACAGAATGTCACAGTGGCATTTTTAATGCTGCCTGAGTATTTATATTGAGTGCCCCGAATAAAGCCAAGCAAATGAAAGAATTTAGGCAAACACAATTACGGCTCAATTGACTGCAAAACAAAACTTCCCCTACGATGTAAAATAGGGGAATTTAAGAATGCTTTTCCTCCCAGCCTTAGAAGTCACAGATTGATTTATGCAAGAATCACTTTGAAGTCTACTAGGAGTTGTTTGCACTTTCAAGGCTGTTGGAAGTTGTTTGCTAGAGATTTCTAAAACAATCCTATCTGTAAACCATTGAAATACGATGCTCTAAACACTTTTTATGGTAAAAAGAAATACAACCAAACAAAAAACTAGTTAAGATATACAGATTTATGTTTTTTTAATTAGAAGGAAGGGCAAGAGCACAAGCTCAGAAACCTGCAGTTAAACAGCCCAAGGCACCTAGGGAACCTAAATTCTCCTACTAATGCCATCAATCAGAAGTTCTTTATTGACTTAAAATAGGCTCTATTGTGAGTCATAACACAAGCTGCCAAAAAGAAAATATAGATGTCTTTAAAAATATGCATCAATAAAGCTTCTTCCAACTCAGTGGTTTCCAAACAGTGTTATTACATTTATGTTTAAGATTACAAAAAGAACTTGCTCCAGAGGGTTCTGCAGCAGGCTGATGAGCTTTACAGCTAAATCCATTTAACTGAACATTATGAGTATGGAAATGGAAAGCTGAAAAATAGAGCTATAGGCAATTCTCACAAAGGGCAAGCTGCTCAGAGACACCGCCCAGCAGTGCATCCCAAAAACAAAGAGAGCTGCTCTGTGCAGCAGCCAGCATTTCAGAGTTATACTATCCAGGAATGAGGAGAATGAGATGTTAAGGATCATTTCCATTAACATTAGATTTGCTGGAATCAAGCTACAAGTTATTAAAATGCAGCAGGACCTGGAGCAGAGAGTGCTGAGGGCAGCTGGGATTTATCAGACACTGCTCTGTGAAGCCCATGGCCATGGAAGTGGTGCCTGTGTCAGCCACCACCTGCACCCAGGATCTCCAAACACTCCCTCCAGCTGCTCCAGCCCCTCTGCCACACACCCAGCCGTGAATATGTTACACAGCAGCAGCTGAGGAACACAGTGTTTTGAAGAAGCCTGAAGTCCAAGGAGGGTTTAAAATAAAAACTCGAGTTTCCAGTCAGAGATCTCGAGGTGTGGGAGCTTGTTGTGGAGCTCCCTCTTGAGGTTAGAGACAACCCTGAAGTAAAGGAATTGCTACATCCTCATAACTGATTCTGCTCAGAACCAGAGCATGTCCTTGCAAGAGATACAATCAAAGGCATCTCCTCAAACCTCTGTACTCCACTTCACAGACAGCATTAGGTGCTTTTGAGTTACAAGGCTGCAGTCTTAGGAAGACAGTGAGGAGATAAGCACGTGTCAAACACAGGGAGATAAACTCAGAGACACTTTATTTACACAGTGCTGGCAGCCAG
This sequence comes from Pachyramphus minor, assembly GCA_013397135.1. Classification (NCBI taxonomy): domain Eukaryota; kingdom Metazoa; phylum Chordata; class Aves; order Passeriformes; family Tyrannidae; genus Pachyramphus; species Pachyramphus minor. Next base: position 137,881 of record VYXB01005848.1, on the reverse strand, counting down.
TGCAGGAGCACCAGACAGCAAAACCTCTGAGACTGTGAGCCATGAAACGGAACAATACCCACTGATGACGAGAAAATAACAGTGCTGGCTGTTTGTAAAGAAACTGCAGCTTCACCAGGTTTATTTAATACTGTTCAAATGTCCCTTTCTTGGGATGACAGTTAAAATACTCTAAGCACCCATCCACCCATCCATCTCCTTGCTAGACTGACTTTGTTCCACAGCACCTGATAGCATTACCCCATTGCCTTTGTTGTCACAAGCTGCTACAAGGGCTGACACCTCTGGGGTTTAATGTGATGAATCAGTGTTTGCCAAAGTCTGGAAAACTCTTTAAAGGGATTCTGCTGAAATTTCACTCTTGAACCCAGAATCTTTCCACAAGCTTCAGAGGGCCCCCACAGGGAAGAAGCTTTCATCATAGAAATTCCTGAGGAAAGGATTTCTCCAAACTCCTGTTGAGAATTTTTTCCTCTATCACTAGAGCTAAAGGTCCAAAATCAGATTGCCAAGGAAGTCTTTGGGAGCAGTGCAAGCAACAAAAGAACAAGCCTTGCCTGTGATGGTCATATTTTAGAACTGCTGAGCCCCCACTCAGCACTTTCCTCAGTCCTTGAGCAAACAAACATTCACACTGGCCAGCTGAGTCATCCCTGACTATCTCTGCCTCAGGACTGGGAGGCTAACATACCTGTGGGAATGGATTTCTATGAGAATCCATAATTCAGAAAAGACTCCTTTTCTTCTAGTCATACTTTTCCAGGAAGGCTCTCTCTGCCATTTCTTTAATCAAAGAAACATTTTCAGCTCTTTTCCAGCTCAAGCTGTAAGGTCTTCCACAGACTATCAGTCCCATCATGTTAAATCTTACATCCTAAGACAAGGTTTGCAGCTTTAGTAAGCTTTCCTATTTTAGGGCAGAACTTGAAATGTCTCAAACAGCATAACACAGCTCATTCCGTTGTCTTCAGTGATTAGAGTAACACTAACAAACACACCGCTCTAGAGAGATGCCAGCTCCTCCCACTGCATGTCCTGCTGTGCTTGAAACCTGAAAGATATTTGTCATTCCATAAATCTTCATTGGATGCATCAGTGCTGAGACAGACTTGCTGCTTTCAGATGCCAGGTTACAGCCAGATCATCTAAAGCAGCACATGTTTTTTGATTAACCCTCTGCTAGAATTCCCTTCCTCTGCATTCTATGAGAAATACAAAACAAGCAAGAGAGAAGTAACCAAAAAAAATAGAACCACCTAGAACCAGATCTTATTCAATCAGTAGAGAAACTTCTGGAAATTGTGCACAACTCATCAGCTATACCAAGTGCAAGACTAAAAAAGAATGAAACTTGAACCCTGAAAGGTCTCTACTGCCAGAGGGCACTGACCTAAAAGTTTTAGCTCCCTACAACCAAAAGACACAAGCTACCAAAAACATCAAAGCAAGTTGGGAATATATATCATAGCCCACAAGAAGTCTTAAGGAATATTCAAGAAGTCAGAGACGTTTTCTTACTTTTCATGGTGCCCTCCTCCTCTTCCTCTTCTGTGTTTATGACCATTGTACCCAGCTGGGACTCCAAGGTGCCATCGTGTTCTATCATGGTGTTGGCTCCATCACTCATGGTGTTCACAGCTCTTATGGTTCCAGTTTCATCTCCACTCGCCCTCACCATGGTGCCTGAATCAGTTTCATCTTCCTCCTGTACAAAGATGCCATAAATACACATTTTACTGATGGTGGTGAAGTCTCATGAGGAATCTCTGTGTCCAAGGACACTGGCAAGTCTCACTGATTCAGAGGTTTTTACACACACACAGAAGCCACATTCGGTTTATGCACTTAGTTCTCTCCCTGTCATCTCCAAACAGGTAATGAAAAGTCTTCATACTTTTCTGCCAGCATGATAAATAAGAGAACAGATAAAATAACCAGCAGAAACTCCTCAGTGCAAGTTGTATCTCATTTTCTCATTTCTGACCAGGTGATGTGTTTGTAAGACTAGATTACAACACTTATTCAGTCATTGGTGTTTCTATTCACACTGCCAGATCTAAGAGCTGACCTCAAACCACTATCTCAAGTTATGCTACAGTTTACTGAGGAGTCATTATTTAATGAGCAACAGGTCTAAGTTTGAAGAGTATGTGGCACATGCTCTTCTGCTCACAGACATGGAGCAGAGCTCTGGGAAAACACACAGACTGACAGAGACAGCTCTGCTACACAGACACCACCTCTCAGCAGTGTGACCCCAGATCAGTCACAAGTGCAGAACAGAGAGTGGGGACAATACTTGTAGAGTTGACATCATGGCAACATGACCCATAAAGTTACATCCACACTGAATAAATGTACAGCCCTAGACTGGGAAACCAGACAAAGAATGTGTTCAGCACAGACACTGTGGACCATGCTGTTCGAGTTAACCCCTGCACAGGGCTGGCATACAATGCCTGGTGTTGCCCATTTCATTTATTCAGGCTAAAGCAGGCAGAGGCTCAAAAAAACCAGCTTTCAACATGCTTTCCAAGTTCACATGCTGTAACCACTGAAACAAGGAGCTGAACTGCAATTCACAGCAATCCCCTGCACACTTCCCATGCCCTCACCTCAGGCTTCTGTCGGTTGCTCTTGTGTAGAAGAAAGTTTCTATAAGGGAGGTTCTAAAGCACAACAATAGTAAAACAACACAACATACTTATATCATAGTGCATCACAGATGGCATCATCATTTTATACTAGCAGAGCAGTCTAAGACCTGAATCCACAATGAAAAATTCTCATTACTGCATAAATAATACAATCCAACTGGGAAATTATATCAAATCTTCTGCATACAGTTCTTTGTAGCCTGACTCAATCACAGGTCTGTAAGGTGGACAGTGAGCCACACATGCTGCCTGTCACACCCAAATATGGACTGAGCAGGGACCAAGCATCAGTTAAACAGTCATAAAGCAAAAAACTCCAGAACTAAGTCAAATCCACTGGCAATTGAATAAAATACAGCAAAACCAAAAACCAGAGCAGCTAAGCCTTATGAAAGCAGCAAGAGTTTGGACTTTGCACGCTGCTACTATTAAATACTCACTGAATTTTCTTCATCCTCTTGGTCCAGTTCACGCTGCTGAGCCTCCTGACGTTTGAGCTTGATGTCCATGGCTTCGTTAATCAGGTCTCGCAGAATTGACACTCCTTTGGCACTTTTAACAAATGGATGCTGGGAAGTATTTTAAAAACAAATAAGCTCTGCATCCCAAGCAAGATGTAACAGTAAAGAGGCTGTTACTGTGGCCTGCTTCTAATCAAATTAAGATTTAACTCAAAACATTACTGAAATAACAATCCAGTACTTCTGTTTGGCACAGGAAGGAGACATCCCACCCTCCAAACAAGATCATGCTGCAAGGGCACTGCTGCTGTGCGACCTTGGGCTCATTCCCCTCCCACAACTCTGCTGACTTCTTTCCTTAGCAGCTTAGCTGTCAACAACCAGTTACACAGACCATTTCCAGGCCTAGACCATTCTGAGTAACCACTTTCATTCAGCCTCCCTGGTTTAGTGTTTTAAGAGGCAGTTTCTTGGCAGTGCTGGTGAGAATTCCAAAGTAAAACAAAACCAAACAAAACCAACATCAGCCTCCAAAAGCCAAACCAACAAAAACGACCTGGAGAAGACGAGGGAAGCTGAAGATAGACTGGTTCTCAGAGAAGAAGTGAGAAGCTGAAGTTGAGTGTAAGATTTTTAAAATTGAGATATTAAAAAGTAAAATCTGTAGTGAAGAGGAGCAGCAAGAAAGGAAACCAACAACCCAACAGCCACACAGCACTGCCTACCCTGGCAAGGCTTCTCTAGAGCTTATTATGTTCTTGTAAGGGAAGGCAGACCTGCAGGAGTTGTGTTGCAGTGGCACGTTGCTCCGGGCTCTTCACAAGGCACTGTTTCACAAAGTCAGTAAAACTGTCTGACCAGAGCTCTGGTTTCCGGAAGGTTGGAGGTGGATTGGTAGGAATCATGAAAATTGCCTGAAAGTAGAAGAATATTCTGTATTTCCAAACAAAGCTTAAAAACTTGCCAACAATGCAATATAAATACACCCAAACATACACTGGCACTAAAGGGTGATGGACATTTTCTAGTTTGCTGCTTCTGAAGAGCTTTTTACCAGTATTACACACAAATCTGCTTGGAGGGATCAAGTAGCAAGAAAACAGACTTTTCTCACTAAGTGCTTACATCTGGCTGAGCCATTATGTGCCCCAAAAGGTGTGAATATGCTAACTTTAAATCTTAAAAATTGTGCTGGCATTTAAAAAAAATCCCCTTCAGATAATCCAGCTGAAAATACGTTTCTTCACACCCAACACGGAGCTTCAGTTGTGTCTTAACAGAAGAGGACTGTGATTTTATTTTTCTTCCCATGCAGATTCTTCTTGACAAAGACCCGTTTTTCACGTAATCAACACTACAAAAAACTGGCAGAAAACAAACAACTTGCACTGAATTAAAAGCAAATGGCATGGTGATACATTGCTCTGCCAGCTATAACAGCAAACCCTTTCCATGTAGCAGTACATTTTAAGAGAACCACGGTCCTTACCCTCATGGGATGAATATCTGCATAGGGTGGCTTGCCTTCAGCCATTTCTATTGCAGTGATTCCCAGAGACCAGATGTCTGCAACACAATTATACCCAATTTCCTGAATCACTTCTGGAGCCATCCAAAATGGGGTCCCTATAACTGTGTTCCGCTTTGCCATGGTGTCCTGAGAAGAAGAGAAGGATAAGGAGCCAGGTAATGGCAACTGTATGAGCCACAAAAACTCATTAGTGAATTATCACCCTAATTCTCTTGCACACATGCACATTATCAGGCTCAGCAAGACAGGGATCTGGAGGGCTCCAAAGAGGAATTGGAATGTCCTCACAGAAGTTAAAAATATCCCAAAGAAAACAGCAAATGCTATTGCAAGCCATTACTTGGGTATAACAGCTTTCACAGAGCAAGCTCTGCTCTAATCTGCACTAGTTTACAATCTCATTATGCTGATGTAAAGTGCTAAACAACAGCCACAAACAGCTTCTCAGTCTCCACAAGCCCATCACACTCACACACAGATTAAAAAGATCAACTGAAATGCACACAACCATCTTGGTTGTACTTACTGTAAGTTGTCCTGCCACTCCAAAGTCTGCAAGTTTAGCATGTCCCTCTGTATTTAGTAATATATTTCCAGCTTTGATGTCCCTGTGTATTTTCCTCATAAAATGCAGGTACTCGAGTCCTTTCAGTGTCGACTGCACTATTGTAGCGATTTCCTCCTCTGTGAGCTAAAGAAGAGAAGAGTTACTGCCAACCTGTCAGTGCTGAGACACAGCACTGCTGTGCTTCGGTCTGTATGTTACTGAGATTCACTAATTGCCATTTAATTGCCTTCAATAAAGATGCCACACTAATGGGGAATTAGTTTGTGACTTACAGCATTGTGTAGCAAATTAGATTACAACCAGCACACACACACCCCTACTGTATTTCACATACCATAACCCTTTCCCAACTTGTAATTCCTATCCTGCAATTACCAAAGTAGGGCAAACTGGAGTCTTACTTGGAATCAGTCTGGGTTTTCATGAAATCCAGCACACCAATCTCTGCTCCTCTGATTAAATTATCCAGATAACCAAAACTCAATCAACATAATCACCCTTTCTCATTTTCAGAGGAACAAAGGGCCTGCATCTCAAGTTATGGCAAATGGTTGTCAGGCACTGAACACTGTAGGAATGATGCCCAAACTACCCAGTTTGCCTGAGCTGCTGGACACCCACACTTCCCATCCATCCATTCCAAGGAGAGAGGACGTACAGTTTTATTTCGTAATCGAATAATGTCAGACACAGATCCAGCGCCGCAGTACTCCATGACTATCCACAGGTCCGTGTTCTTAAAATAGCTGCCATAATATTTCACCACATGAGGACTACGAAATGTGAAAAAAAAGAAGAAAACAAGGGGTCAAATACCAGTAATCAGCATCACTGAATAAGCACAACACACTGTAGAACCCCTAAGGATGTTTTAGAAACTCGGCGCGGAAATGCCACTGAAACCCTGATCAACAGTGTTCCAAGCCACCCTGAACCCACACAGGGCTACCACAGTCCTGCCAAGCCTGTTCCCACTGCTCATATGACCTACCAGTAAGTCACTTCAGGGAGCTAAACTGTCAGACAACAAATCCTACGGAAATGAGGAGCGATTAGCCTTCAGTTTAACTCCCTGGACAGGGTTACAGCAGGGTCAGTGCTGGGGCAGGCAGGAAGGCAGGACAAGGGAATGGGAAACATGCCATCTGTTCTCTGGAAAAGGTAACACTGAGACTAACAGCAAGAATGTCCCTGATTTTATGGTGATGGAACTAAAGTGTGTTTAATCTATTTTCTGCTGAACATTTTCTAATGAAAAACTAAAAGCTAGCAGGTCAGTCACACGGCACAGCGTCCCATTACGCTCACACAGAAAATGTGATGCTCCAGTGATTCACTCCCTCTGCTGTTCACAACTGTAAGGTCTCATTTTAGGCCTTAAGATTTTAACACTTAATTTAAGAGACACCTAGTAATGCTTTCCAAGTTACACAATAAAATTTCTCACAAGAAATTTCTATCCAAGTTACATTTTGTCATCTGCCCCCAGCCACCTTCATTGAAAGACAGGGAGAGTGGAGTGACTGGGACCACAGTTTTATACTGTTCGTTTAATTAACTTAAAATGGTTTTCCATGCCTCAAGTCCTTCAAAGTAGTGTTTCTTAAGGCCAGATTCACAACACCAGAAGAAATGAGTGTATTTTAAATCTTCAGCCTTGGACATACTTTAAGAGGGCCTTCCCTACCCACAAGTTCTTCATTAGCGAAGTCACTGCAGCGTCTTTTCCCACAAAAACATGCAAAGACAGCCCAGAGAGCCAACCATCAGCCCATCAGCAGAGCTGCCAGCAAGTTATTCTGGGGATGCTCAGATCAGCTGGTCCTGCACCAGAGCCTGCACAGGCAGAAAACAGCCGGGAAGGACAGTCCTGCCACCCAAGCGGGTCGTGCACATGCAAGAGCAGTCGTGCGTTAGTGGCTCTCGTCCACGTGCCCCTTAAAAACAAAACCAAAAAAAACACCTTCTTCTAACAGTTTTGTTCAGAAGCCAGCAGCCCCTGTGGAGGCAGGAGCTGCTGTTCAGCACCCAATCAAGTTACCACTGCTCAACAAGCGACGGTGCACGGGCAGAGCCGCAGCCACTGCTCACACGCTCGGCTCCTGGCTGGCAGCAAGTGCAGGGTTATTTGACTTGGTGCTCTCTTGGTGCAAGCTGAGTTTTTGTTGTCTTACCTTTGCACTACCCAAATGGTCAGTTAACATGACTCAGTTGATACGAGGTAACTTGATTGTTCAAGTCCAGCCTTTTGAAAAACATTTAAGGCAACATCACGGCTTTTATTTGATTAAGGGCCTGATCACAGATGACACTTTTCCTTGCATCCCAGTGGTGGGTTTTGCAGCCCACACTTACCTGTCACATTGCTGCATTATGGATATTTCCTTTATAATCTCTTGCAGGTCAGATTCCACAGGAACTTGTTTAATTGCAACAACTTGACCCGTTTCTTTATGAATGGCTTTGAACACACTGCCATAGGAACTAGGAAACAAAATATAAAACGAACACTGAAATGCACTAACACTTAAAAAATGTAAATATTATGGCTTCGCTTTTTGCAAGTATAACTATCAGGTAAAACATATCCTTCTGTTAAAAATATTTAGTATTTTAATGTAAATAATCACTCTGCTAGTTTCTAAACACTGTAATACAAATAAGTCACAGCACACTGAGATGGTGAGAAAAGAGCCAACCATCATGACATTAATCATAGCTCTGGAATGGCCTTTTACACAAATTCAACAAATAAAATTCTCTGCTTCCAGCATACAGTACAATCTGAGCACCAGTAAGAACTACAGCTCTGGTCAGAGAGGTTTGCTTGTTCTTGTCAGATATTATCATTCTTATTTGCAGCTTCTTTCATACAGCAGCCAGGGACATTTATAACTCAGTTTTTCCAAATGAACTGCTTAAGGCAGCAAACATGCCACTCACTGACTGTTCCCTTGCTGCTCTGCCTCACCAAGTGGCACAATGCCACTGAGGTTCACTTCCACCAGGCAGATCTTCCACAAGAGGCACCCAGGATCAACTGCAAAACCTCCTGAGTTCCCACAGGGTTCAATCAACTCCAGGCTGGTGTTTTTCAACAATGCTTTGACAAATTTGTGCTTAGAGACATGTTCATCGGGCCCCTTGGAACAGAACACGTACCCTTCTCCAAGCTTCTCCAGTACATCAAATACTTCTTCTGGTTGTTTGGTTAAACTGTCTTCATCTAACTTCTTCAGCTGCCTGCACGGGCAAGAAGAGAGAAATTATGGCATTTAATTTTATTGGGCTTTGCTGAAACTGAAGAATAAACAGCACAACTTCAATGTACAAAAGGCTTGGTATGAAGTAAATTGATTATGAAGTAAGTTTATTTCACCTGACAAGAAGAGTGAATATTATTAGCATCCAATAGCAAAAATGGACTGGGAATTACAAAGGACAGAAAGTTCTGTAGCTCCTCTTGATAGAAATGCATTCCAGGATCTCTGTGCTGGTGGTCACATCCCAACACAGTACAGCAGAGTCTAACAGCTATTGAACATATCTGCTAAACTTCAATACCTGGAATGGAAGGATACCAAGGCCAAGCAAAAGGGAACATCATTTTCCCTGATGCTCAGAGTATGTGTGGAATACATTTGCTGGGAGGCAGGAGGCAATACTGATCTCACCTGTACATTTTTAACATCAAGAGTTCAGATCTTAATGGTGTGGGCCTGAATATATAATAGGAAAATTCTATCAGGAAAAAAAGGAAAAAGGAAACTGTATCTAACTCTTGCAGTACCTTAATGCCATGCCTCTTAAATGTATTGCTTATAAGAGTCAGCTGAAATACCTTCTGGGGAAAAAAAAATGCATGCCATGTACTGTGATCCTACACCCAGTCCCCTTCTCCCCCTGTAGAGCTTTTAGGGAGATTCCATACAGAAAGCAACAAGATCAATCACACTGGTTTCTGTCCACAAAGAGAGCTGTTCACCAAACCTTCTGAAACACCTAAGGACTACGTAACAACAAGTTCTGAAAACTAAGTTTTTTATTGTCAACAATGCAGTATTCAACTGCCCACAAACAAGCTCTTCAATTTTCACACGAACTAAAAAAAAAATTAAAATATCTGAAACAACAAAACCCCCAACAAAACCCCCTCCAATCTCTCCAAACCAGCTCATAGGAGTTTTTGAAATACAGAAACTTATGAGTCTCAGAGCTTTCAGCACTGACTGGTCTCACTGATCAGTGTTTAAAGTGAAATACATGTGAACCCCTGCAACTGTAAATTACTCCTGAAAGCTCGAACCGCTACTGTTAAATATCAAGAGTCCAGTCACAGGAATACTAGTTTTTAAACTAAATATATAACTTTTTTTCCCCAATTTCTTCAGAAGCAGAGTGAGAAACCACTCATTGATTCCCTGGCTATTATGTTCATGTACAAAAGCCACACGGGAGGAGCAGCTCGTGTATGGAGCACATACAATGGCTTCCTGAAGCAAAGGAAACATTATATAGAAGCAGACTCAGGAAGTGGTGAAATACTGAAAGTAGTCGCGAGCTTCCCTGCACAGATAAGCATTAAACAGAATGTTACTTGCCCTTGTGAGAACAGGCAGGGAAGAAGGTGTGGGAAGAGTGGAGGGAAAAAAATAATACGTGCATCAGCAACCACATAAGCCACCGTTTCCAAAGAGCCCCAAAAGTGGCGATGTGAGAGGCAGACCCCTCTTGCTGAAGTTGAGGCCTAAATTCTATTCACATAAAAGGGGAAAGAAAAGGCTTTTAACATACCCAGGCACAATAACCAGCCAACCACTGTGCCTGCAGCAAACAACCTAATTTCTGCCATAGACCTGGAGCCGAATTACTTTGTGCTGTCTGGTTCATGCAGTGCACTCGCTGCTGTCAGACTCACGCTGCCTTCCTCCTGGATGTTTATACAACGCGGATACAACAGCAACACAAACCCAACCTCACCTCTGTTGTTATCCAGATCTAATCTGAATCACCTGCCAGCTAAGCACCAGCATATGCAATTACAGAACAAAACCCAGCTTTTGTTTTTAACAGAAGACACATCGCTGTCCGTTGAACGAACCAAGCCAATCTCACTGAGGAGCAGCGCCCGCAGCTTCCTTTGTTCGCTGCCGATTCCCTGGGCCCCAGCTGCAAGCCGCTGATAGGATTCTGACACGGACACTTCATTCAAGCTGCCGCTTGATCTCCAGCTCTCCGTCCGCAGCCCGGCCCAGCCTGGCGCTCCGAGATAGGCGGCTCATGGAGCTCAGCCCAAGCCCCGGGATGCTCCGGGCCCGGCGGGACAGCGGCGGTGCCAGGGCAGGACACCGAGCCTGGGCACGGCCCCGGCGCCAACAGAGCCGCACAGAACTCACCCGGACGGAGACGAGAGGGAAAAACAAGCGGCCGGGGCTGCGCCGGCACAGGTGGGCACAGCTCGGTGCGGCCGCGGTACCGCTGCGGGCGCAGCTCTGCACTTTAAGCCACTTCCCCACCCCCCCCGCNCTTTAAGCCATTCCCCCCCCACCTGCGCTCGGTGCTGCCCCAGCACCTGCCGGCGCCGCCCGGGGCGAACCGCCCGCCCCCCGCGGCCCCTCCGGCCGGCTCGGGGCCCCGCTCGGAGCGGCCCCGCTCCCCAGGCCAGGAGCATCCCCGGCGGGGCCGCGCCCCCGCGCTTACCGGCGGGGGTTCCGCAGCTGCACCGTCTCCATGTCGGCGTCTCGGCGATCCCGGCGCTCCGTCCCTCACCGCTCCATGGCTCCCCGCCCCGCCGCCGCTTCCGCCCGCC
>VYXB01005848.1:110005-126427 GCA_013397135.1 Pachyramphus minor | reverse complement strand
CGGGACCCCCCCCGGGCCCGAGGGCGCTCGGCTGCTCCCTCAGCCCGGCTGGGCGGCCACCCCGGCTCAGCCCCCTGTGCCCCCTCTGCCGCAGCGCCCTCGAGCTGGTGCCGTTCGGGATCAAGCCCCTCCTGAGGCGGGCGTCGGCTTACGAGGCTCTGGAGAGGTACTCGCTGGCCTATGTGGACTACAAGACCGCGCTGCAGGTGGACTGCTCCGTGCAGGCGGCGCACGATGGAGTCAACAGGTAACCCCGGCAGGCTCGGGGGTACGGCGGCCCCGGTCCTGCTGCTGCCAGCCTTGCTGCATCCCTGCAGCGCTGGCAGGAGTGAGCTGGGCCCCAGCTTGAGTGAAGCAGGGCCTGGCCACGCTCCCTCTGTCTGTCTGAGCCCATAGGTCCTTCCAAGATGCTGGCTGAAGATGATTTCTCTGGGACTGTGTCTGCTTTGCTCAGTGTCTGCTCTAAGGGAGATAATAAACTACAAGCTCTAGTGCCCTGTCCTTTAGGCTTCCCAATGCTGACTGCATTTACAGGCTGCTGTAGTCCTGTTCGGTTCCTGGTGCTTTCTGTTTCACTTCTTGGCTTGCCAGAGTGAGGAGTGAAATGCTCTTGCTCACCTTAGCACTGACAGCCCCAGCTCTTGTCCTGTGATATTTTTAACCCTGCTGACACAAAGAAGATCTTTTCCTAAATGCCCTGTCTGTAGAAGGAACCCAGGTGAGATGCATGTAAAAAGATCAGGGGAGAGGTGCTGTCCTTGGTACACGAGCTGGGTTAAAAAGTGACACTGCTGGCTGCTGTGGCCCATCCAGCCAAGAGCCAGGGTGACTGGGAGCGTCTCTTCCAGGATGACTAAAGCCCTGCTGGAGAAGGATGGCGTGAACTGGCGTCAGAAGCTGCCACCAATCCCCACAGTGCCTGTTTCTGCCCAGAGGAGGTGGAGCATTCCTTCTCCCGGAGCCCCTGGGGCAAACACTCCTCCTGCAGGTGCACCACAGGGAGAACCAGGTGGGAGCGTGTCCTTGGGCTGGGCACAGAGCCCTGTGTGTCATCACAAGGGTGATGAGCAAGACATCTGCCACAGCTGCTCGCTGTGTCTGCAGCTGGAGCTGCAGCTTGGAGAGACCCAGGCCAGGCCCACGGCCCTTTTGGTTGATTGTGGTCACTGATGTCTCAGTGTCTCGCCTCTGGTATGGGGGTGTTTGTGTTCTGGGAGGCTGTGATGTTCTTGTTGGTTTTATGGTGTTCTGTATCCTTTCACACTGTTTCCAGACCAGACTGCTGCTGGAATGGAGAGAGCTCGAACTCTGAAGGAAGAAGGAAACGAACTTGTAAAGAAAGGAAACCATAAACGAGCGGTTGAGAAGTACACTGAGAGTTTAAAGCTCAACCAGGAGTGTGCAACTTACACCAACAGGTGCTGCTCAGCTCCTGTGCTACCCTGGGACCTGCTCTGTATGCTGCAGCAGGAGGTGCTGTTTCCAGCCAGAGGTCTCTAACCAGGTGTCTGTTCTGCAGAGCTCTGTGTTACCTGGCCCTGAAGCAATACCAGGAAGCAGCCCAGGACTGCACAGAAGCTCTGAAGTTCGATCCTAAGAACGTGAAGGCACTCTACAGGCGTGCTCAGGCGTTTAAAGAACTGAAGGTAAGTCAGGAGTTTTTGAAGGGCTTCAGGCTAGGACCAGATGCCTGTTAGTGCATGATCAGAGCCATAGGTGTCCTTTAGAACTTGTTTCTGTGCTAGACAACATCTGCCAACAGCTGAGACCTGTATGGACTGAGAGGGCATTTCCTTTCACATCAGTATTTGGATCTCATGAGTTTTTCCACATCAGGTCCTAGAGATGCTGAAAGTAGCTGTGGGTTGTGTTGAGCTTTTTCTTCTTGTGTCTCCTGAGAAATTCTCAAGCCAGTACTGGACTATGCAGTGCATTAGACTGCTTGGACTCAGAACCTACCTGAGTCATGAAATTATCTTCTCATCCCTAATTTAAGCATGTTTTAGAACAGCTACATCAATGCCAGTGCTTGAGCAGTTACTGAGAGGGAGCCACAGGCTGAGTTGTGTTGCCTTTGCCTCTTTGTGTTGCTGAGTAGTAGTTCTGAAGCCTTAAACTACATTTTTAATGCACTAACCCTTAAAAAATACTCTGTTTCCAGGATTACAAATCAAGTATTGCTGATATCAAGAGCTTGTTGAAGACTGAACCAAAGAACACAGCTGCACTGAGATTACTTCAAGAACTGAACAGAGCCTAGGGTAACCAATAACAAGGAAAACTTTGTTTTCCACTGCAAGAGAAAGCTTTTTCCCTTCTGATGTTGTTACAGGGACCAATCTTGATGCAGGATCAGTATTGAAATCTATCTTCCACTGCTGCTGAGATCTAAGAGGTTCTGTACCAGCATAAGGAATGTTAAGACACAATTTGTTTCAAACCCTATTAATCTGGCTCTAAGATCATGCATAATTGTAATGCCCCTCGCTGGCTGGGAGGTTTAACTTCCCTGGTTGAAGTCAACTTGCCTGTAACTATTGGCCTCAGGGACTCTTTCCATGTTGGCTGAGATGCACATGGAGTGGCTGTTCTTTCTGAAGAGCTACAAGCAGAGGGGTTTCTGTCCTTATTCAGGTGGCAGCTTTGCTGCATTTGTGCTGCTATTACTGAAATAAGGTGGCTGCAAGAACTGCTGTAGTTGCCAGAGCACCACATACCTGTCTTGTAACAGGGGCACAGTTACTTGCACAGGGCTGAGCTTGTTCCCTCACCCCCTTGCTGCCTGCTGGCCCTCAGCTGGGTTCTGCTGCTTACTGTGGCTGGGCAGATGTTTACAGTAGCAGCTTTCTTTAGTTGTTCTGCACATTTAAGAAAACAGCAGCAAGTTAAGCCTGCCTTGTTACACTGTGCACTATTACAGATTCTGGGTGCTTGGGAATTTTGCAATTTTTTTGGTCTTGTTTTTGTTTTGTGGTTTTTTGTTTTTTGGTTGTTTTTTTTTTAAAAACCACTTCAGCTCCTCTGTGCCTTTTGGAGCAGTTGCTACGGGGTGTTACAGGGAAGAGAATATTTGTTAACATCCCAGCTGAGGTCTGGCTTAATACTTCAATGCATGGTTATGCTTTTTGGTCTTCTGTTTATCTGGTATTGATGGCACTGATTTAAAATGGCAGTTAAAGAGATATTTGGAGTTACTCTCTGAACTGTTAAAACCATTAAAGCCATGTTTATTTTCAGTTTAGACCTGTGTTTTTTATGGAATGGAGGGTATAGGGGAATTGAAACACTTGTTTAACCACTTCATACTGTCCCCCCTTTTTGTCAGGGGACTACAAGCAGTGTACAGAGCCTTGCTCTTTCAGATAGTGGCCTCAGCTCTTAGTGGCCATTAAAGTTAGGGCTCAGAAGTCCAGTCCTGAAGTCAGGGTTCAGATATCTTAGTTTCCCACCTTGCTTCTCCCAGCAGTCAGTGTTTGAGGCATGTACTGCACTGAACTGAGAGAGCAGACAATCCCTCTAATGCCATTAAAGACAAGGACTTCTTCCCTTAGCCTGACATTAAATAGCTCTTTGTAGGTCCCAGGGCTGTACTCCATCAGCTGTAATGGGTCAGGGCTTGAAACAACTCCTCCCTGAGGGGCACAAATGGCTCCATTCACTCCACTCCTGGCTCCAAGTGTGGCAGCTCCATTGATCCCACAATTGCCCAAGCTCCTCACAGGTGTGATGGATTTCAGTGTGGGGAAGCAACAACAGCACACAGAGAAGCAGAGGAAGGTCACAGAATCCAGGAGCAGGACTGGCTTCAGCTAGTCAAGAGCCACCCTTCTAACAGCCCTGCTGTTACCTGAGTGGCAGATACCTGCCCTGTTCAACTGCAACTCACTGGAGCAACTCCCTAAAGCCTCAGGCTTCCTCAGGAGTTCAGCCAGGGAGCTGAACTGGAAACTGGAAACTTTCCAGTATCACCATGGATCCAAGTGCCAACGTCACCTTTTGCTGATACAAAAATTTCAAGCCCCTGGTCCTCGTTCGGGTCCTTTTTTTAGATACTCCAACATTCCTGTGTTCCTGGCCTGCATTCCCTGTGGCTGTACAGAGCACTCAGCCAGCCCAGGCATCTGGCATTGGAGGTGGTGTCATCACAGGCACACCTGGAAACAGGCTGCAGCCAACCTAACCAGCAGCAGAATGGTTATTCCAGCTCCTTACATGCATTACACTCATGCAAATAAACATTTTTTCCTCTAGAGACAAAGCAGAGAAAGCTTCCAGCCAGTTACACTTGGAGAGAAATAACAACTTAAATGAAGGTCGGGTATATTAAGCTAATTAAAGTCCTTCACAAACATCTCACTGAGAAGATACCTAAACAGCACACAGTTCAGGCTGAGGCATCCACTAAGAGGAGAATAAATATTTAAGGAGGTCAGAGGAAGAACTGGCAAAATAAAGGTGAGAGAAAGAAATGATGAGAAGCCCCAGGGAAGAGTCCCAGCCCAGCAGACACCGTTCAGGAGCAAATGTGTAAAGGGTTCCATTAAAATGCTGGAAGGAAAACAAGAGGTAGGAGGGGTGACTCAGCAGGGAGCTGAAGTGAGAGTATGATACAGCACAGAAGGAAGATTGAGACACCAACAGCAGTACACAAGCTGCACAGAAAGAGGGTAGGTGGTGCTGGCAGAGGTGTTCTCCTGCTCCTGCCAGCTCAAGGAAGCAAATGAGGTCAGTGCATTGCCAGCCTCAAGCACCAAGGAGCTTCTAGGGACTGAAATGCCTTTCCTAACTAGGAAGAGCAGAGGATCAAGGCCAAGATGATGACAGCAACAGAGAGATCAGAACAGGTCCCAGCTACTCCTGTGAGCATCCCAGCAGGACACGATGCAGTTCAGACCCCTCAGTGACTCCTTGACACCACTGGTCAGAAACACCCATTGGAGAAGCAGCTTTTCCTTTCCAGCTACTCCACAAAAAGCTGTGTCTTGTGCCCCACAGACACACACACAGCCCCCATGTGACCAGCAGGAGACCTTCAGGGCCAGTCCTGCAGGAGTACAAGGTCCATTACAAAAGGAGAACCACAGGAAGGTGATGCCTTTTAAAAGGATATTTAAAACTTCCCTTTTTAAAAAAACTCCAACTGCCTGACACAAAGCATTTTCTGTCTTTCAGCCAAGGGAACTAACCCATGCTTTGAGGGTGGAAGCATCAGTTCTTTATTAGTGTCAACTACATGAAGAAGTAAAACTACATAACCTAAAAAATTCACTAAAATGATGATTCACCAGCAGTTATTTCCTGGGCAGCTGACCCAGGCTGGGTTCCACACAACATTTCACACGGTGCTGTCAGTGGTGAGAAAAGATTTAATGTGGGGATTTTTACAGGTGCAGGAGGAAGCAATTCTACACAGTTTACAACACACACAAACAACAGGATGGGGCACTGAAGACAAGCCAGGGTCTCTGTACAGGTGTAACTCCAACAGCACGGTGGGGCTGCTGCTCCTGTTCTTCAAAGGCAACATTCTTAGGGCTCACTCTCAGTCCCAGAGCCTGCAAGAAACAGAAAACCCCCAAACACAGTTTTCAAATGCTAAAGGAAGAATTTCAACCAGACAAGATGAAATTCACCTGAACTTGGATTACACACGATTTCATTTACACCACAGGTCAAGAAAACACTATCTTCAAAGGGCTACAGGAGAGCCTCAGTTGCTTGTTAATGTGTCCCAGCTGCAGCAGCAGGGACAGCTCTCCTGATAAAGCCCACAAAGGATGTTTTAGAGGGTATCTACTGCCAAGATTCTGATTTTAAAAAAAAACAAACAAGTCCCAGGAAAGATTGTGCTGGTCCCCACTAGACCCACAGAAAAAAAGCAAGGTCATTTCCCATCTTCCTTTCTGGTTGCACAGTCATTGCCCTCATCAACACAAAACCCCCACACAGAACCAGGTCTCTGCAGTAGGACCAAGCCTGGAAAACAGAGGGCACAGTTTAACAAATGGAATATTACAGTCAGAGATACTTATGTTACTCATCAAACCTTCCTTGATCTGGATGAGAAACTCTATCCCCAGTTTCAGAGTGACAAAGCAGAGCCCATGCACAGCTCCCAGCACTCACCTGGAGTCACTGCAGGAAGGCACTGCCCTTGTGGGAGGGCTCAGCAGCCTGGTGAGCTTGGAGAACAGCGACTGCTTCCTCGATCTTACAACAGAACACAAGGATGGGGAAGTTGAGTTGCTCCAGTGGAGGAGTGCACTGCACCAGGAACTCAGTATTCCAGGTCCCCACCTGCTCTCTGCACAGAACCACTTCCAAGAGGTAAAGGACTTAAATGATAATTATAAAATCCAAGTCTGCAGAAGGCTGATCAGCCCAAAGACATTTCCTGTCTCTTCCCAAGGGAAATCTGGGGCATCTCTCCTTTTCTATTGAGTCAGAACTTGCTAGAGAGAAGTCAGACCTCTCTGCAGGTAAAGCTGCCTGACACCACCCAGCAATGCCCAGACTCTTCCAAAAAAACCAATCAACTAAAAAAATAAAAGATGCAATCAATTCACTGCAACTGGAACCAAAGTTAAATATTCAACAGGATTAAGGAGAAAACTGAACAAAAACTGCACAGGCAGCATTTATCTGCTTCTATTCTCAGGAAAGAGCATCTGTCTCTTCCCAGGGAGCAACACCCACCCTGCTTTTCCCTCTCACTTCCCAGTCACCTCCAAACCACCCTCAGAGCTTGGTCTGTGCTTTCAGGGAGCTGGGTGGCATCAACCTGGGGCTCCTTTTTCACTTGAAAATAAAACCAGCAGCTCTTCCCATGGCAACCAATGTCCTGGGGCCACTTTTCCTTGCAGGGAGTCAGCCCTTGGCAAAGGGATGTGAGTGGACACCCAGTGACTCCTACCTTGGCGTGCAGGGAGTCAGGGGACTCCATGAGCAGCAGCAGCTCAGAGTTGTCCATCTCCAGCAGCATCCCAGTGATCTTGCCAGCCAGCAAGGGATGCATTGAGTGGATCAGAGGGTAGAGGCGCTCACCTGCTCCAAACACCAGGAAGGACATCAGCACTATACAAGCCCTCCAGAGTTTGCTAACCCAGAGCAAGCCCTCCTGCCTTCTCAACTAAAAAGGGATGCAAGGTGGTGATGGTGGTGGAAAAGTCACTGCTCACAGGCAAACCTACTCCAGCAAGGCACAGCAACAGGAAGGTGCTGGGTGAAGTCAGCAGCAGGCACCTGCACTGGGAGCAGGGCAGTGGAACAGTGATGCTGCCCACACCTGCCCATCAGTGTGCAGGCAGAGGTGCCAACCTCTGCAGGAACAGCTCCCTCCTGGGGAGGAAAGAGCCAGTCTGTGACCTGCTGTGCTTTGGCCAGGCCAAGCCCATGGGGCAGATGGAGCAGGGCACCTCCCTGCAGCAGGACAAGCAATGTCCCCCCATGCCAGGGCACTGCCCACTCCACCACGGGACACCTGAGGCCCAGGGGCTGTGTGGCAGAGCTGACCTTAACCCCTACAGCCACCAAGCTGTTCACCAGGGCACCAGAGCAGCCATGCAGGATGGCTCAGGGGAATCACAACCACCTTGGATGGCCTGGCAACACAGGATGGAGCTCTGCCTCTCTGCCAAGCTTTGCCAGACACTCTCTCAGTGCCAGGCAGCTCACACAGACAGGGAGTGGCTTTGTTGCTCCCATCCAGTTCCATCACAGAGTGAATTTATTGTTATCTTTTTAAAGCAGCATAATATCAGAGCAACCCCACAGGCCTTACAGCTTCTCCCAGCAGTCAGGTTTTCCCAGGTGCATGTGGGCACACGTGCCCTCACAACCCCACAGCTGGACCTACTCCAGCAGAGCAGCAGCCGTGACACCCACCGATCATTTGCTTCTGCTCCTGAGGAGGGGCTGCTGCAAGCACGGATGCAGTCAGTGGCTCCTGCCCCTGGACGTGCACAGCAGGTTCTACCACCTGGAGAAACAGCAGAGGAGAGCAGCAATCAAAGGCTGGGATGATGCACAGGTTACCTGGCTCTCAGGAACGCTGCTGGATCCTCAACACCACGGGGCATTTCACCCTTCGAGATGCTGATGGGGGCTCCAGCACTGCCTGTTTGTATCCAAACACCAGCCTCCAGGAAAGCTGGAGCCAGGCACCACAGCTGTGTGGCTACCAGATCCACAGCCCCAGTCACTCCAGCAGCCCCCAGGAAAGGCTCCCATAGCACCAGACACAGAGCCAGGGGCCTGCCTGGGATCAGCAGCTGTGGCATCCCAGAGCAGGACTGGGACTGTCACACTGTGGTGGCTGCAGAGCTCTTACCTGTGGGGGCACCACGGGTGGCAGGTGCCCCACGGGCATGTTCCTGACAGCAGAGGAGAACTTGTAGTGTGAGGCACCCCGTGGCTGGGAGGAGGAGGAGGAGGAGGAGGCGCCCCGGGTGCTGACTGTCTGCGTCCCGATGTTGGCTGCAACGGGGACAAGAGCATTTGCAAGGCAGAGCCCTTAAACACATGCCTGGGCCAAGGAGGATGAAGCCACAAGGGCAGAGGGCTCATCCAGAGGGTCTGAAAGATCCCTCATGGGCTGAAAGCAGCCCCCAGGTCAAAGAGAGCTTCTCCAGGACAGGCACTGTCATCCTGCTGGCTGGGCTGATGTTGAGCAGAGGGTGGGAGAGTTTACAAAGGCACCTACACCTTGGTGCCTCTCCTCCAGAAACACCCATCTGCATCAAAAGCCAGGGGATGGGAACAGCACTGAGAAAGGTGGGCTGCAAGACCCCTTCCCCCAGCTCACCCTGGCTCCCCTCTGGGAGGGAGGTGAGGGCAGAGGAACAAGGGGACAATGACAACAGGAGGGAGGATGAGCCACAAACAGCCCTCCTGGTCCCCCTGCTCACTTCAGAAATGAGACATTCAGTGCCAAGGATGACCTTGGGCTAAATCCCATGAAGCTGGGAAGGCTGCAGGCAGACACTGCCCCAGCAGATGGTCCCATGAGGAGAGGACATGCTGGGACACAGGGACAGCCCCAGATCAGCGAGGCACTGGGATGCAGGAAGGTCTGGTTCCCAGCTCCAAACACGTCCAACACGTGTGTTTTATTGGAGGTTTAGCCTTGGCAGCAGTTCATCCAGAGCCTGGAAGATCTCCTGCCTCTTTCCCACCCTCCACCTCGGTCCAAGTCCCAAGCCCAGGTGCCACGGCTGCATCACCGTCTGCTTTAGTGAACGTGTTCAAGGAGCAGCAGCCAACAAAACCAATGTGCATATCAGAGACCTGACCCTCCAGCTGAAAGACCACAACCTTCCCCAAAAGTTACACACTTTTTCACTACAGACACTGCTGCAGGCCCATCACACCCAGGGGCACCATCAGACCCCTCCACGAGCAATCCCACGAACTGATCCCTCCTCACAGGAGACCTGAGCTCACAGTGAGCACCTTTGCCAGCACTGCCACGTCCCAGCTGGGTTCCTCCCCCACTCACCCATCCTCTGGGCCTGGGGGAACACCCGGGGCACCTGGGTGGAGGCCTGTCTCGTGGTGCTGATGTTGGACAGCAGGCGCCGGGGCGGCACGGCAGCCCTCAGGATGGGGGTGGCTTCAGCATACACTGCTGTAGAGACACAGCAGACATATGATAAAGCTTTTCATATATATGTAATAAAGCTTCTTGATAGCACAGGCATGGCAGGAGACACAGGGGGAGTGACTGTGGCTGGGGAAAGCTCAAGAGCACCTCACCTCTGGTGTCACCACTGACATCTCATCACCCAGTGCCCATCCCCATGACCCCTGCACACTTCTGTAGGACAGCTCCCCATGGCTACAGGTTCTGTGCTGCTTTTAGAGAACCTTCAGTCCCTGACCAAGCCCAGCTCGTGCCAAAAGCCCCCCAGGACAGACAGAGTGACTCACGGGGAGGCCGGGAGGGCTGAGCACTCCAGCGAGTGGAAGGACGGACCGGGACAATGGGGCTGGGGCCGTAGAAGGCAGCTCTGGCTTGTGGCTGGGAAAGGAGAACACATTATCCAAGGTGACTGGGCAGCTGAGCTAGAACCAACCCAGAGCCTCTTGGTGGCTGCTGCACACAGACAGACAAGCCAAACCCACGCTCTGCAGCATGCCAGGATGCTTTAAAGACCAACCTCCAGCCCTGCTGCCAGCAGGTTCTCCAGCAGCTCCACTTTTCTCCTCCCCAGGAGCTTTTGCACCCCTGTAACCCTTCTCCCTCCCCTGGTTTTCATCAGCAGACTTGTTCTCTGTGCTCACACCCTCCCACCAAACTCCCCCTTGGTTCCCTACTGTGAAGGGCAGCAGTAGCTGCTAAATCCTCAGCCCATTGCCTGGAACACCCACATCCCACCCTGACACACAGAAGCCCAGCACTGATCCCACTGGTCCCACATGGGTGTGTGCCCAGGGCTGCACAACACGAGCCTGACTGTCCCCCCCTCCCAGGACAAACCTGGGTCCCTGTGCAAGGCTGTCACTGGGGAGCAGGACTCACCTGGGGGATGGGGGGGAGGAAGTACCCTGCAGGGGCCTGGAAGGAGCCCAGGAGAGGGCCAGGCAGGGCCCTCATGGTGGCCAGTCTCTGCATGTACTGGTTGGTGAGGATTGCTTTCCGCTCCTCTTTCCTTTGAGCGAGCGCAACGTAGAGAGGCTTAGTGCTGACAATCCTTCCATTCATCTCTGTCACGGCCTTGGTAGCCTCTTCTGGGGAGGAAAAACATACAAACCCAAACCCTTTGCTGTGTCCACCCTCTGTCATCACCTAAAATTGGATTAGAACAAGACAGCTAAGTCCACAGATCACTGCAGTACCCACAAAACACATTGCAGGGAGGGGAGGAGTGGGACCCTCCAGCCACAGGCAGCCCATTGCAGCCCCCACACCCAGGGTGGGAGGGATGGGGCTGCACCTCTCTAACAGGGAGGTTTCTCTGGGGAAGGGGAAGATTTGCTCAGGCAAAACCAGTAGGTTTGAGGAATTAAGATGGCAGATACAAACGTAATTCAATAGGATGATAACCCCAACCCATTTCCAAGGGCTGAGCACAGTGGCCAGCTGACCCCAGGAGTCCCAGTCCCTCACCTTGGCACTGGTGATGGTGCCATAGGGGGAGAACTCCTTCCTCAGCTTCTCATCATCTATCCCATCATCCAAGTTCTTCACATACAGGTTGACCCCCTGCAAACAGGTGAAAAAAGCAGCTTGGGATCCTAAAATTTCCAGCAGCTTGTGAAGCTGGGTGAGTGCTTCACCAGCAGCTCAGCCAGAGGGTGGGACATCCCACAGGGACATCCCTGCAGGACCAGTGACATGGAGAGGGGCCAGGACTGTGTGTGCGCCACTTGTGGCACAGACACCCCAAGGGACAAGGGCACCCAGGCCATCACTGTGAAGCTGTTCCAGGGCCTCAGGAAGCTGCCTCAGTCCCAGGCTAATATTTTCATTTCTGCAAATGAGCAGAAGCATTTGTTCACCTGTCAACTCCATCCTGGGATTAGATCTCTCTCCTCTTTCCCGGTATTGCCTCCCAGGACATTCCCAGGCAGTGACTGGAGTCAGTTCTCAGTGCAGTTTTGAACTGCAGGAGGGCCCCAGCACACACCCATCTGTTCTGGAGAGCCCCATGCTGTCCCCAAGCCGAGGATGTCCCCAGATGCCAGGATGGAGCATCCCTTCCCCCCTTACCTGGTACCTGCTCACTCGCTCCTGCCTGATCTGCTCAAACCTCCTCTTGAGCTCGCTCTGCCGCTCCAGCCGCTTCTGGGCTCTGCCCACGTACACCAGGCGCCCGTTGATCTCCTTCCCGTTCATGTCAGACACCGCCTGCCAGGGCAGGGCAGGGCTCTGGGCTCAGCAGGAAGCAAGTGGCCACAGCTCTGCTCTTCACCCACCACCCCAGTGCAGCCCCACCACAGAGACCCGCTCCCCCCTTGCCAGGTCCTGCACACCTGGGTACCCCGTGCCAGCACCCAGGCGAGCACAGAGCCGGTGAGGTTCCCCCTGAGGAGAGGTGGGAACATCAGCAGGCAACAAGCCCAGGGCCAGGATGGGCAGTGAGGAGCCTCTTGCCTTCTGGGCTTCTTCGTGCTTCTCGAAGTTGACGAACCCGAAGCCCTTCGAGCGGCCGGCGCTGTCCCTCATGACCTTGACACTCAACGTCTTTCCTGCAGCAGGGAAGGAAAGTGCCACCTGAAGGGTGCCCACCAAGGGGGTGCTGCTGGCACATGGCACCATGCTCAGGAGCTGCCATGGGATGCCAGCCCAGCCAGGAGACTGGATGGTCCCGGCAGCAGAAGGACAGACAGTGGGATCCCCATGAGGCAGGGACAGGAGGCTGCGTGTGTTGCTGAGGGCAACCCCTCCCATTCTGGGTGCTGCCCTCTTTGCCATTGGCTTTTCAGTCTCTCCAGCCACTGCACTGAGCTCCTTTGGCCAGAATTCTCATCACCTTTACACATGAACACATATATTGGGTTTCTCTGAAGGACATCCACAAATTACCTGGGATGACACCATACTGTCCATCATAGCAGGAAAGCACATGTAACATCCTGGCAATTGAAGTGACTGCAGTCCTTTGATGGGGGATGTTTAAACAAGTCAGATCCCTCTAAGAGAAGGGGCTGCTATTTCAAACAAGCACTGTCCCCACCTTCCTTTCTAGTTGCCCCAACTCCAGTTTTTTAGATGAGGATACTTTGCTTCAACAACTCACCAAACTTGGAGAATATTTCCCGCAGCCTGTTGTCATCCATGTCATCCCCAAAGTTTTTGATGTAGACGTTGGTGAACTCCACTGCCCTGGTCCCAATCTCTGCCTCGCGCTCCTTGCGGGATTTGAAGTGGCCAACAAACCTGCAGGAGGGAAGGGAAGGACCTGAAAACCTCCCTGTCCCCTGCAGAGCAAAGATGGACACAGGCACATCTGTCTCCCTGCAGGCCAAGAGAGACCCCATCACCTCAGGCCATGCTTGGCTCACCCACAAACCCACCACGTGCTTCACATCCAGCAACTTCAGCACATCCCACTCTGGTGTTTCCCTACCCAACCACCCCTTGGCACTACCAAAAGTAGGGATGTCATCCCAGCAGACACCAAAAGCCCCCAAGGGATGCCACCATGCCCAAAGACCCTAAAGGATGGCACCAAGTTATTCCCCATCCCTCTGGGAACCCGCTTGCCCATGTGGGAAGTAAAGAATGAGGTGAGGCAATGCCAGCAGGGAGTTGAACAACACCACAACCTCTTCCTGCCCAGATTATCTGATGCCAACAGCTGAGATCAAGGACCAGCCCTGCTTTGTGGGCACTTGTTACACTGCCTCAGCAATAAAACCCAGCCTGGGGTTGGACTCCTTCCCCACCATCAGGAAGAGCTCCAAACCACTATCACACTTCCACCAGAATGGACTGTGAGTGACTCACTCCTGGAGAGCAGCTGTGCCCAGCAGGGATGGGAAACAGGGAAAACACAGAGAGCAGCAGGAGGAGGCACCTGAGCAGGGCAGGCATTTGCTCCCAGGGGTGCACCCAGGCAAGGGAGGAGCAGAGTCAAGTGCAGAGCCCAGGAGAGACTCTTCTCCCCGGCACTTACACCTTCCGGTCGTTGAGCAACATCCCATTCATGGTCCCAATGGCCCGAGTCGCTGCCTCCTGAGTCTCAAAGTGGACAAAGCCATAGCCACGGGATCCATTCTCATCACAAACCACCTGCAAAGGCAGAGCAGGGGGGGAAGGGGGAAAAAAAAAAAAAAAGCAACCAAAAAACCCAAGAGGCAGACACTGTTTTTCTCCATGTTTGCACATGAGTAAGTCACAGGAAAACCCACCCTCATTTTCCAGGGGTCTCATTTTCCCCCTCCCTGACACTCTGCTCCCACTCAGGCTCAGCTGTGCTGGGGTGTTTGCAGCAGGTCAGGGAGGCAGGAGATCCCAGGGCCAGATCCACAAGTGATACCCAGGAGCTTATGGCTCCCCAAGACCCCCATACCACTGATGCACTGGGACAGAATGGCACAGGACATCTCTGTGCAGGGACTGGGAAGAAGGTGGGGTGGGGGGAAAGCCCCCATTTCAAGGGGAAGCATAGCAAGGCTTTTTGGCTTCAAAGCAGGTGGGAATTTAGAGGAGATGTTGTGGGAAGTGAGATGAGAAAGTGAATTCCAGCTGGCTGGAGCCTCCTGCTGAGAGCAGGGGCAGCTCTGCGGCCAGTCCTCTCCTGCAGGGCCCCTGGGCGTGTGTACCTTGCAAGACAGGATGTTCCCAAAGGCAGAGAATGTGTCATACAGGGCTTTGTTATCAATGGAGTCATCCAGGTTCTTGATGAAGATATTTCCAATCCCTGACTTCCTGAGCCCAGGGTCCCGCTGGGACCACATGATGCGGATGGGTCGGCCTTTGATCACCTCGAAGTTCATGGTGTCCAGGGCTCGCTCAGCTGGCAAAGAATGGGGGAGAGGAGGGTAACAGAGACAGAGCCCCTTCGCACCCTGCAGCAGCTGAGGTGGGCACAGGAATCAGGGATACTGTTGCAGAGGGGCTTGTTAACCTAAATGAGATGAGCAGCTCTGCCTCCCCGGGAAGCCCATGCTCTCCTCCCCTCCCCTCCAGCCACACCACTCCTTCCTAATTAACTGGGTTGTTTCCTCTCCAAACCATGCCTGACTCCTACAGGATCATCCATTTCCCTGCAAACTCCAGTTTGGCAGATGCCCAACTAATTTACCGCATAAGGATTTTTGCCTCCAGAGCAACTAACCAAACACCTTCCCATCACTACTGCCTCACTTCAGCATGGAAAACCTTTCACTTAGAGCTCAGTATCACGGCAATGCCTGCCAGGAAAGGGCCCCACACTGTGAGCCAGAGGGGGAAGGGAGGGGCATCTGCACAGCTCATGGAGGGGGGTAGCTCTTAAGAGTCATATTCTTCTCCTGTAAGCCCAAAGCCCAGCTGACACATCCTTTCCCAGTCCCTAAGAAGAGACTGGAGTGGGATGGGTCCCACTCATCCCATCAGTTGCAACCAAAACTCCAGTTAGTGGAACATTGCCCAAGCCCCAACAGCTGATGCCTCCATTCAGGTCCTTGCTCTTGCACTGCCCACCCCTGCACCTCTCACACAGCCCAAACCCCCGCTCTGAGGCCGCTCCTCAGAGCTGTGTCCCGGGGAACAGACCATCCACAGGCTGCTGGAAGTTGATGTAGGCGTAGCCGAGCGACCGGCGCGTGGCAACGTCGCGACACACCCGGATGGACAAGATGGGCCCGGCGGGAGAGAACTTCTCGTACAGCATGGCCTCGGTCACGTCGGGGTGCAGGTCTCCCACGTAGAGAGAGGCCAAGGGATAGCTCGGGCCGCTGGCGTTCATGGTCACCCACAGAGCTCAGCTGCAGACGGAGACACACCCGAGGCTGCAGGGTGCAGGTTTCAGATCGCCTACAGACACCACAGCCACACCCTTCCCTTCCCACCAGCAGTGGTAGGAAAAGGAATGCCCGAAGGATGTTGCCAACCCAAAATTTTTCAGCACATTTCAGTGCTGGTGCAAAAGCCAAGCTGGGGTGACCTGCACATCACAGCCCTTGCACACCCTGGGGGCAGCCAGAGGGACACAGCACACCACACACACAGACTTGCTCCTCTCAGTGCTCAAACCCTGAGAGAAAGAAAGTCGAGTTTAATTCCTCAGAAGGTAAACAGCCCTTCTCCACCAGAGATTTTTTACTCCTTAACAGCTCCCTCCAGCCACAGTAACCCCAAGGAGTGAGGCTTTGCTTCCATGCCCAGGGAGCAGAGCTGCAGCCCACACCACTCCCAGCAACCAACTCCACCATCACGAAGGCAAACGTAGGGTTTTAGCCAGCTCTTCCCAGCTTCTCACCTAAAGTCCCTGGAGCAGGAAAACTGATGCTCAGTCTCTGCCTGGTTTCAGCTGAGTATAAAATTGTGTGTGGAGATGAGAGTCGCTGCCTGAGATCCCCAAGGTACTGCCTGGAAAGACAGAATTGCATCTCCTGCCCTAAAAGCTTATAAACCGACCTTTGGAGCTCTTACCTGAAAGCTCAAAAGACCTGAGACGCTTGTTTAGAAGCCTATAGATACCCAAAATAAACACACACACTCACACACAGGACAGGTGCACCGAGAACAGGCAGGGCAGCTCCGTGACACTGCCCCGCTCCCGGCACAGCCCAGATGCGCCTCCCAGGGTCCCCCCCAAAACAAGGACAGGGTACCAGAGCAAAGGCAGTGCCCCTGCACAGCCAGCGGGGCAGGGAGGGGAGGGGGATCAGTGGGGAGAACGCGGGGCCGGGCAGGGCAGGGCACAGCCCGCGGGGATTGCCCGGCGGGACCAAGGGGGAGCTCACAGGGCCAGGACGGGCCAGAGGACCGCG
>VYXB01005848.1:93826-109953 GCA_013397135.1 Pachyramphus minor | reverse complement strand
GCTGATCCCGGGGTGTCCCCGGCCCGGGAGCTCGAGGGCTCCAGGTGCATCCCCTCCTTTTCGCCGATCGCAGCTGGAGCAGCTCCAGCACTTCCCAAACGAAGGGCGCGGGGATTGCGCTGCGTGTCCCCTGGAACACTGACAGCGCTCAGCAGCGTGTGTGTCCCACCCACGCAGCTTTAGGAAATCACATGCACGTTCTGGTGTGTAATTCCCTGGAGCTAAGGAATCGAGAGAGGAGCCTTGTGCAGCTCGGTACAAACCCTTCCTCACTCGCACACTCCCGGCTCCACAGGAAGCTCGTTCAGCACCCACCAGAGACCCAATGGGATATGGGATATGATCTTCCATCACCTTCTGTCAGTGTGGCACACGAGTGCTGTAAGGTCGCTGTCATCCACAGCGATGGGTGTAATTGTGCTGCTGGAACACGGGGTGACAGCACACGGGAACCCTGAGCCCCTGACAGTGCAATGCCACCTGTAGCTCCCCAGCCCCAACCCTCGGAAGCTCAGCTGCAGGGCAATCAGGACAACCCTGACATTCACCAAAGCCTTCTGCTGGTTTCCCACACCAAGCTGCCTCACCCAAAGGTCAGACAAACACCGGTGCCAGAAAAGAGAAGCCACAGCACCAGCAGGTGAGTTAAACAGGTAGAGTGCAAGTGGCTGTGGCTGGGCCAGTGGGAGTGTCCTTTCCCAAAACAACAAAATTAATTGAAAAATTGAGAGATTCCCTCAACTCATCACTGTTGCAGACCAGGCTCCTTGGTTCACGATTTCCTGAAAAGGAAGAGTAAGGGTGGGAGATGTTATGTGAAAGGACTGAGGCAGAAGTGGTTCATGAACAGCTTCAGCCAGCAGAACACAGGATTCTTCTTCTCAGAGCTGACAATGCCATCAGCATGAGTCAGACTGGAAATTAGTCTACACTATAGAATCATTTAAGAGCAGGTTTTCCGTAAAGGCTGGAAAATGACAAGCAATAATCAGGTACAGAGGGACCCCCATTTAAAGCCATAGCACAGAGCTGAGCAGTGCTGCTTAGATTTTGGCCTAATGCCTTTGCAGTGGTCAATCAAAAGCAGCCCAGTAACATTTTCCACCGTGGCCACTTCTGTGCTGCCCCACTGCAGGAGGCTCTGGGAGCAGGAGGGACCAACCTCCTCGGTGCTTTCAGGCTTCCTGGCTACTGCCATCCCTCCCTCCAAGGGCTCTTACATCCAGGAATACCCCTCCACCTATTTTCCTCTCCCAGTGTTGCTTTGCACAGCACGGGCTGAGACCAGCAGAGCTGGGTGTGCAGAGGTGAGGCCAGCCCTGCAGGGGAGTGCCATGAAAAGATTCCTGAGAAGAAACCTCTAAATGTAACCAAGCGACTTTTCTCCTTCTACAGTGTGTTCAACCCTACAGTATTAATGACTCATGGCAAGTTAAAGCGTTATTTAGAGTTGCATTTAAGCCCTGCAATAATATATTGCAAGTACGACCTCAACAAAAAAAGAAGAGAACCAGTGTTTTCTGGGAGAGTGTGTGGGGAAGCCTCTCAGCAAAGGAATGAGTAATTTAGTTTTTGGAAACCATGAATCAACTCACACAGTCCCCTAAACTGAGAATTTAGTACAAGTGGTGATTTTACTACCCCGGGTTTTGCCACTCCCACAGCAAAGACAACAGACACAGCCAACTGATAAAATTTTTTTTTATTATCCACTTTTGAATTCTTTTACACTTTCCTGATTATTTTGTGTAAGGTGAAACTAGAACTGTTTAAAAGACATACACAAATCTAGTACATCAATAACCAGGTATTTCTTTTTTTTTGCTATACTATTCTCACAACCACGTGTGTGCTAGGCAATATAACCGTCACAGAAGCAAACTTTAGGCAGAATACTGGTCAGTAAAAACAAAGCGAAAAGAGCTACCAGATATACAGACAGGCTCGGTTCCACATTCACTACTGCATTTATCAAGCGCCAAGTATTAACTGCACAATTTGTTCAGCTAGTAGAGGGGAGTTTTAAAATCAGTGCATGAAATTCTCCTCAGCAGACAGATGGACAAACAGATGGATCCTATACCTAAGTGGAATGTGAAGGCAGGGGATGATACCGCGGGACTGATAGGTGACTATTCCTAATCTTTTCCACTGCATTGTTCACACAACTCTTGTTAGGTTTTATTTAATGGGACATGTTGGGTGGGTGAGGACGTTTGGAGCTCAAATATTACAAGGTACAAGCGTTACAGATGTGTAGGTCTGCATTCCAGTACGAGATGGGAAATCCCGAATATTTGAGCCAGATCCTGGTACTACCAAAGAATGGCAGACAAGAGCTGAAGGCTGCAACAGCACTGGCAGCTCTCAAACATCCAAGGAAGAAACCTGTCCTCGGTGAGGCTCAGGCCTCAGCCACCATCCTGACATCAGCCACAACCAAAGAAAGGATGACGCGTGTGTGGGAGTCCAAAATTGCTTTAATGGAGTTTAAACAGGTGAGAGGGTCAAGGATGAACAGAGTCCAATGGGAGAAAAACTTCTATAAAGTGAACTTAAAGATGGCTCAGTGGATTACTTAAGAGGCTTTCAGGATAAATTCAAAGTGGGAATACCATGGAGATTTTGACTCACCTAAGAGTAAAGTAATGCTAAAGTGGCAGATCACTTTATGGTATCACCCAAACTAATAAGGCCATTCAAAAAATTGAATCGTTTCCTATTGCAAGTCCATGGCAGTGAACCAAGAATTCTCACTACTGAAGAATATCTAAGGTGTAGTAACTAGGTAAGTTATTGCTGTGGGAAGGGGCTTAGTCATGCATGTCGTATGAGCATGAAAGCACTTTTAGAAGTCAAATCCCAGTTATCTGCCAGTGTAAAGAGTTTGGAAATCAAGCTGCTAACTCCCCCATTACCCTCCTCCCCAGAACAAACCCCATCCCCAGAAAGACAGGATTGACAAAGTGAGCTTTTGACTGAAAGCGGTGCCTCAGACTCGGTTACAAATGTCTACAGAGTGTGCCTGTTCAACTACCTCATAGCAGTGTCCCTAACTGGAATGCCATACATTGGATTGTTTTCCTTCCATGCCCCAGTGCCACAATAGAATCTCTATAACTTTCTGTACAACTTTACAACAGAATTGTACTTCGACTGTTTTGGTGCCAGATTAAGCTCGCCAGAGTTACAGAACTGATGCCCACTTTTCTACCAATAAAGAGTTTTGCGAAGTCAATTGCGCTCACAAAACCCGTTATCACAGTGTTCAGTTAAAAATACAAACACGGTAATCGGAACTGGAAATGTTCATCACAGAAAGTTCGGAATGCCATTGGAATAACCGACCTCTGCTCCAGGTACACACAACACCAACCAACCGGTTTTACCCCCCCAGACAGTTCTTTGCTACGTTGAGGTTGTGAAAGTCGATGTACTATTCTTTTTGCTCGTCGCACAAAGGGATTATGTGTAGGATACAGGGTGACATTGAACATATAGTGAAGCGTGACAGCCATTAGTTCTCTCCCTCCCCAGCGTCCCCTTCGTCTCCCTGGTTTTCCGACGTCCATAGCTGCAAGGAAATACAAACACATGTTTGTGCTGAAAGCATGTGGTAATTACAACTGCCAGGAAGGGGACGACAGCGTAATTAGCTGTGCAATTTTCTCAGCCAGGAGCAATACACAACTGAACTTAACAGTAAAGCTAAAGAATAACAAACTATTACGTGAGTGAGGATAACAAGGAAGAAACCAGCACAAGCTGGCAACCTACTCATAAAACTGTCCGTTGAGAACAGGCTTCACTTTGTGTTACAAAAAAAATATTTGAGTCTCTTACAGTGGTTAACAAGTGATTTCTGGTCTGAACAAGCAAGTCTGGCTGGTCTGGTTACAAAAAGCAGTGCAGTGAACACATGCAGTCACCAGCTCAGAAAGGGCCTGTAATGGCACAGCCCCAGAGTGCAGGGGTTTCCCCACGGTACTTACAGTGAGGTTGTCCCTAAGCAGCTGCATGATCAGAGTGCTGTCTTTGTAAGACTCTTCATTCAGCGTGTCCAGCTCTGCTATCGCTTCATCAAACGCCTGAAAACACACAAGACAGCACTTTCACACTCTGCTCTCTGAAATGCTTACGAATCTGGCACATTGCTATTCAAACTCTGTGACTAAAGCTTCCAGTATTTTTCTTTTCCACCACAAGAAGAAATGTAAACCAAACTGAACACCAGACAGCCAGGGGAAAACAGAAGTCTTCAGGGGTGTCCAGATTAAAGCCCAGAACAACTTCACTGCCATTCAACACCAAATACTGAAGAGGCAAGAGCACTCGGTGTCATGCTGGAAAATGATCCACATATGTTGAAGTCAGGTTTAAGAACAACACCTAAAGGCAACACTTGCATTAAAAAGGAAGGTCTCACTGGTCTAAATTGGCAGTGAAAGACAAAGGTATCATTACACTTATATATATACTGTACATGAGTAACTCAGCAAGACAATGGAAGACAGGGAATTTTGACAGTGGGGAGGAAGGTTTTCAATTTCTTTTCAAAACAGCAGAAGAAATCAGGTATGTTCCACTAGAGATTAACAAAGCCATTCTTCCCATCCATCTGTGACTTGTGAAAATCAATGCTGCAAGTCTGAGAGCCATGAAGAAGTGCTATTTCTTCTTTCAGGTTTCAAAGATATGTAAGAATTTTAACTATAAAAAAGAGCAGGAACAGCAGCAGCATTTTACAGCAAAACATCACTTCTCACTACAAAGCCTCACTGAAGTGTGTATTAAAGATTCACCTAATGCCATGCTAGTTGAGTTACTACCAGACAATTTTCACAGACACAAAAAGCTCCACTTAGAAGGTTCTAATCCTATTTTAGGGAGAAGGCCACGAAAAAAAGGACTCATTATTTGTTTGGCACAACCCACCACAGATTTAGTCTCTGGAGAGGGGGGCACACAGGCACATGGACACACAAGGACATTCAGGGTCACAAAGATGGACACACAGACAACACCTCACGTGCATTTGCTAAGTCTTCAAATTCAAATAAATATTTCACTTTAGAAATGCTAAATTCATTCATGTGTTCTCAAACAAACCCATTCTAAGAGAATTAGGTGGGTATTAAGAAGAGGCATTTTGTCTGTCCTGCCCCTGGAACAGCTGCAGAAGCAAATTAGCTTCACCTAAAGCTAAGCCAGACCAGCAAACCAACTTACCTGAAAACGTACTACAACCACAGCAGTTTAATGACAGCATTTTTAAGCAATTGGATATGAGAAAAGCATAATCATTTACAAAGTGCTACTGCAACCACATAATTATGTCCTCAGGCTCCACAAACACTGGTGACATGGAGAGTCTGCTTACCGTCTTTGCCAGATTACAGGCCTTTTCAGGAGAATTTAGTATCTCATAGTAGAACACAGAGAAATTTAAAGCCAAACCGAGTCGAATGGGGTGTGTTGGCTGCATCTCTTTCTTGCTAATTTCAAATGCCTCCTGGTAAGCTTGCTGAGAGTTTGCTACCGTTGCTGCAAGAAGTAATTACAACCATATTAATGCACAGCACATCTCTGTTCTTCATGGGGGAGGTGATTCTCTTCTCTGGGCCACCAGAAATTCAAACAGTTACAACATGCACAGACACCTCTTTCAGTGTTTGCAGATGTAAAAGTTTTCCACTGGCAGAATTATGAAGGCAGAAAATATGTGCTCAGCTAAAGCTCTGACACAGAGAAATTGAGTAGTTCAACAGAGACTTAAAATGACATTTAGTCAACATAAATTCCAACCAATCTGGATGGACACAAACTCTCCCTAAGTGAAAGTGCTCTGGTGTTGAACACTCACTCCCAGCCCAGCTGAAGAAATCACAATTATCAATAATAAATCCAGACAAACCACATGGCAAAGAAGAGGTATCTAAACTACTGCAGCTCTAGGTCATGAACTTTGTATTTCAGGTTGGGGTTTGAGAGGAGAGCCAACAGTCCCTTCCTGGCTAATGAGTAACAGTAAATTCCATCCTGGCATTAAACTGAGTTTGCAAGACATGGACTCCATCAGACACTCACAGGAGTTCAGGCAGAGTCCAGCACTGCTTCACCATTTCAGAATTAACTGGTTTGGGACCCAGGAACCCAATAACCTATATTTGCATGCAGAAAGTTTGCAAACAGTGAAGACTTGAGCTAAATTTATACTTTAAACAAGAGTTCAAAGGATTTTCTTGAGAAAAAAAACAAACCACAAAACCATTTTCCAGGAAAAGGATTTTATACTGCCAAATATGCTTGAAAATCAGCTACTGTGGTCAGGGGCTGCAAGCAGAATTTGACTGGATTGATGAATATCTGTCAGTAACTTCTACTAATTTCAGTGAAGTCTTTCTCTAGAAGTGACTTGCACTGCACCCATCTTGAATACTACAGAGCAGTAGTGAAAACAAACACACGCTCCACATTAGGGGCAAAGAACACAAGTATTTTTTACACTTGATTCTGTTTGGCCCCCAGAGTGAGAGGTTTCATTTCTACTTACTTTGCTTATTGTCCCCAGATGCCACCTCTGAGAGGTATCTGTAGTAATCACCTTTCATTTTCAAATAGAAGACCTTGCTTTCTGGCTGAGTGGCGTTGACAATAAGGTATTTATCCAGGAGTTCCTGAGAAAGGAAACATCACCTCTTTTTAAATGCAAGCTATAAAAATAATGTCTGAAACAGAGCCTTCGTTACAATGGTGAGCATGAACTGTTCAAACAATGACTTATGTCATGACTTACGCAGACTCATGTGTTAATCACTTTGCCTACTGTTGGTTAAACTTAAAAAAAAGAAAAAAAAGAGAAACTACTTGTAACCTAATCTCTGGACAGCTGAAAACTTGCTCTGGTGAGCCACCCACCACTCCCTCCTGCAGAATTTAATGACTGTCAGGGCTTACGACTGCAAAGCTTTTCCTTGGAATATACTGATGCAAACCTGTGTCCACAACCACACTAACAAAGACAGTGGCACAGTCAGCACATGTGAACTCACAAAGAGATGTAGAGACTGCCTGCACTGACAGCAGCTGCCCCTGACTGACCTCACACAACCTGAACAGCAACGAAAGGAAGGGCAAAACCAGTTTGGGGGAAGATGTACAGACATCCTCTACTCCAAAAAGGTACTAAACAAGCCTCAGGATGTCAGCATTCATTACAGAAGAATTTAAATGCCCAGCCTTTTGGCAGGACTCGTGCTAATACCCCAGGTTAAATTTGTTTTCATGGTGAACCACCCCTCAGCCAGCAGCCAGGGGTCTTCAGTGTGGCCTTGTTTGCTTTTTTCTGCTAAAAAAAAAAAAAAGCTCTTTTATAGCAAGTCCCCCAAGAAACAAGCTGGATGACTTAGAAGCTGGAATTGGATCCAAGTACGTAGCTATGCAAAATCATTCCCCTGCTAAGGTGCTGCAGTGTCTACAGCACTACTAAGATTCCTTAAGCCTCTCTGAAAAATGCTGCAGTACTAACTACTGTTATTTTTGCTGTTGGATTATTACCAGAACATCATTGCAGATATCCTGCAATTCAGCCTCGATTTTCTCACGGTACTCTCTTCCCATCTGCTGTTTCTTCTCGTTCCTCTCTGTTTTCTGTTCGATGCTGGAGATCACACGCCAGGACGAGCGGCGGGCCCCCACCACGTTCTTGTAGGCCACGGAGAGGAGGTTCCTCTCCTCGTTGGACAGTTCATGTCCCTGCTCAGTCACAGCCTTCATCGCAGCAGCCATGTCATCGTAACGCTCGGCCTGCTCGGCCAGCTTGGCCTTCTGCACCAACTCACTTTTATCCATGGTTCTCCTGCAATTAGTGGGGAATAAAGAGAGAGGAAAATGTCTCCTGGTTGTCCACACTGTGGAAGTTCATGCTGAAGGGTGAAGCAGATCTTATAGTCACTAATAAAGGGAAATCTAGAAATTCTAACAGAGTCATACAGAGGGCTTCCTTTTAAGAAATTACTGGACCTTTTGCCAAATATGTATAATTTCCATGTGTAAATGACTAATCACAATCCTGAAGATATGAAAGCATCATTCTTCAAAATGCAGCAAAAGTCATACTGGCATTAAGCACAGCCCTATGTGAATCTTCCCCCTTTCCTACACTGGCCACAGCTCAGCTTGGGAGACACTAATCCACTGTTCTGACCTGGAAACAACCAGTTTTGCTTGGTTTTTGGGGGGTTTTAGTTTTTGTTTCCCTCCACTGCTGAACAACAGCAACTACTTAGGAGCACTGAAGCACTGGACAGCTCCTGCTGACACTGAAGAGCTTTGGCAAGCTACAGGAGGTGTTTC
Organism: Pachyramphus minor; assembly: GCA_013397135.1. Lineage (NCBI taxonomy): Eukaryota > Metazoa > Chordata > Aves > Passeriformes > Tyrannidae > Pachyramphus > Pachyramphus minor. The sequence goes on along the minus strand of VYXB01005848.1, from coordinate 101,598 downwards.
TGTGGGTTTACATAAACCATACCCAGTAAAGCTGTAGCTGTTGGCAACTGTGGAAAGCACATTTATACTGTTCTGCCAGAAAATACGGCTTTTTTTACACATGCATCAACACACACATAACGGATCATTCTCCACAGCTACTAGGGGGGCTGCAGCCCTCAGGTTTTCAAGACCTTTTAAATAACACTGATGTCTGTAAAATCTGAATGGGACGTGGCCCACATGATGGTCACTACAGCAAAACAAATTGCTTACATGGAAACAATTTGTTTATATCATTTCTGATAATGCAGTTTAGCAACTGGAGCCAAGAAAAACACACCACACGACCACAAGGCCACTGAAGAGCTTAAGCAATGAAAGATGAAGTGAGTAAGGAACGTGCTGCTGAGGCAGCCTGAGCATTGCTTACTTCTACCTCACAATGCTAACACACACTTCACTCAGCCACTGAGCTGAGCTACCAGCCTCATACTCCATACACCACCCAGGGCCTGGCTCCCAGGAGAAATTACACAAGTTTCTTTGCCTTTATCAAAGCAAAGCAGACCCCAATACCTCACAAACTCCAAGACACCCTGCATTCATCTGCAGAGTTTTTGCAGGCTTGTAAAATCGCTTTTGGACAGATGCAGAACTGTTATTCTCATCAGTACTGAGCAATAATTACCCTCTCCTACTCTCTAAATCCTAATCAGGACTTTCACTGCCCAGGTAAGTTTTCAGGCTGAGACCTGAGAGCCTAAAAAAAACTTCTAAAAGAAAACTAAAAAGCAAACAAGAACAGTAACTTTACAATTGCCTTTCAATGGGTTTTGTTCATTAGAGAAGCACCTACAGCCCTATTAAAAAGAACCAACAGGCTGAGAGCGATTGCTGTAGCCTCTTCCCTGGCTCTCACCTTCAGAGATTCCAGTCTGACAGGCTTCTGATGGAGAACACTGTGCACACACAGCTCAGTTGGTATTTTACTCCAAGTATCACCCATCACACCCCTACAAACCAGTCCCCTGCACTAAATCCCAAACCAGGACAATGAGATGCAGACCCAAACTCCCACTGTGTGTTTGAGCAGTTTCATACACTGCTCATACTGCCAAGGACGAGCCCTAACTACAGAATTCTTTTGAGATGAGCACGTTCTATCCCTCCAGCTGAAGATATTCCACTTCAGCATAAAAATCACCCAGGATATCAAGTCCAACATCATTATTTCATATGAAAGCTCCTGAAGTAACTCCAGCAACCAAATGTACCTGCTCAGTTATCTGCAAGTCTAACCCACTCCTGCTTGCCTTTGATCCTTTGTAGATCCTAATGCATCCATCCACATAAGGCACTCAAAGTAAGGACATGGAATGCTAAAACCAGCCTCCTGGAAAGGGACCTTTTGCAGACTGATCAGTAAAGTTGGGCTGCAGTTCAGTCCCATTGCAAATACTGTGTTTAAAGCAGTGGATCCTGGGATCTACTGAGATGTGACACACACTGCAGATGGAAGCCCTCAACAAGCCACAAGTTCTGGAGGTTAATTTGGTTCTCTCTTCCCCAATAAGCTTTTGCCAAGGGGATATGCTCTATTATCACTGGCTTCCATGTGCTTATCAAAAGGATAGCTCCTGACTGAAAAGGGGTAGGTGGGATTTGTGAGGTGCATTTTTTCTCTCTGCTCTGCAGCCCATCACAGTAACAATGCAGAAGGAGCCCAAGGAATCATCAGACCCCTTCCCAGTTTTCCCTGTTGAGTCTGTGGAACCTCATAAACCATTCCCAGAACTCAGCACTAATTGCACACTGTGTGCTCCAGGTAGGAAGTGGTTTGTGAGTGGCATTTCTCTACCCACTCAGTAACATCTGAACAAGAGCAAAGTACACCTGAAGAACGTGTTTTACATTGCAGGGGCCAACTTTAAACCACCGGACATTTAAACAAAACAGTTTCACAGCACTCCTAGTTTCCTCACTGTCTGCACAGCTTCTAGAAGCATTTCTATTGCAAGCATCTTATCTCCTCCTCTTCTTCTTATGGAATGTGATTATTATGTGGAAGCAGCCTGCTTGTTGAAGTCCAGAGGCAAGCAGCTCCAACAGAGTTTACATTTTGCCATTGAAAAGTCAGTTTTATCTTTGATCTGCACTTTGCCAACAGTGGTCTAAGCTGTAGACAAGTCATCTGTGCAGAATTCCATTCACAAACAACCCAGAGTTTAGATTTGAAAGGGTGCAGAGTTTGTTTTATCAGGCTCACTGACATATTTATATTTAGATGCAAGACAGTTCACGGCAGTCAATGGGTTCATACAAGGACACATGAAGGAAATCACAGAGAGGGAACTGCAGGGACACAAAGACCTAGTGGATAAAAGAGATTCAGAAACCAGTTTAACATATCAATTATACAAGTGAAATACCAGCACAAAGATTAGAATGTTGTTTCTCATGAAGCAACGTTCCTCAGCAATGTATCCAATTTATGCACCTCTTAAATGGAACTCAAACCAATCACTGAAGATGGAGCTCCTCAGAACTTCACTGGCTTAGTTTTGACATTAGAATTCAGAATACAAGGACCTGAGTTTAGTTAATTCATCTTCATATCTGTACTGTTAGCAGGTTTGCTATGAAACACAAAGTATTATTCAATAATATGGATTTCACAGAATTTAAATGCAGTAAGAAAAGCATTGCCCACACCAAAATATCTGCCATTGACAGTAAGCCTACCATTATTTCCTCCCCAGGGCGCTGCATAAAGAAACACTTAAAATCCTCGTTTGATTCTCCATTGCTTACCTTGTTAGAAGCTTGGAGAGAGCTTTGCAGAGCTATGCTGGCTCGAGCTCCAAAAGAGGGAAGTGTTTGCCAGAAGGAAAAAAGATACAAGGAAAGGAGTGATGTTTGAAAAGGCAAAGAAGCAACTATCAGTCATAACTGGTCCCTCCCAGAGAGGAGATGAAAGCCACGCTCTAACAATGGATCAGTGTGCCACGGTCTGAGACAAGCAAAGCCTAGAGCTAAAAATACTCCTAGGCCACACACAGAAGCCATCTACCAAAGGTTACCTGCAGCTAGGAGCAGGACACACAAAGGTGATGAACGGGAGGCTGGCAGGAATGATCTATTCTAGCACCAGTGAAGCCATGCCATGGTGGCAAGGGGGAAAAAGGGGAGATGGGAAAAGGTGCAGGGACGTGCAGATCACAGCCATGGAGGAGTCCTGCAAGTTGCCTGTTCTAAGCAGAAGATTCTGATATTAGATGCATTAACACATTTCAAATTCTTAAGACACTGTCTTCTTAAGAATCTGTTAAACCACAGCTTAGTAGCCCTCCAAGAAGAAGTGGCTGGCCACTGCTCTCCATAAGGAATGCCAACCACCACCCAGCTGCCACAGCAGCAGTACCTGCTGCCAGAAATTCAAATCACACTAAGTCCCACACTGAGAATGTATTTTTGTTATTATTTTTCTCTATCTCCCATACAGCCTAGAGCTCTTTCTATCTCTCCTATAAACACAGCAGAGCGTGTGTGCAGGCACGAGAAGTTACAAGTGCTTACTCCCACCCCAGAAAAGCTTTTCACCCCTGTAGAGAGGACTGAAATGTATCACAGAGCATCAAAGGTAAAGGTCAGAAGCTGTAAAACTCAGTAGTTTGTAGCTGCCTGCATCTTACAGTGGGAGATGCAGGGAGAAAGGGATGGTGCAACCACCCTGGGAACAGCCCCTGGAGTCAGGACACTCACGGATCTTTCATGAGTGGACTGACACCCAGAAATGGATGTTCACACACCCCAGTAACAGCTGAGGAGTAAAACATCCAGTTACTGCTCTTCAGAAGGCTGCAGGCTCTTGAGAACTACACCTTACCACGTGCTCTGTAGCCTTTGTTGTTGCCCATTCCGATGGGCTGTTCAGGACAAAGCCAGAACGGGTCAGAACTAACTGTGTTTCAAGGCTGCAGAAATGAAACGAAAACTGGCACTGAAAAAAAAATTCTGCCTTATATAACATATTGAACTGACAGGACAATACTAATAAGCTTACGTTGGTCTGAAGTCTGGTGCTCCTGATGACCTGTTCTTCTCATGCTAATTAAGCCATCGATTTTTGCGCGCTGTTTTTCTCTCTACAGCAAGCACAGGACCCTATCAGCCAAACACCTCCCCTGGGTAAAATACTGGTGAGAAATCAGGGTGGGCATTGGTTTGACATACTGGGCCCCACAGGTTAATAGACCCACATGTTCCACTGTGAGAAGGGAGNAAGCCATCTACCAAAGGTTACCTGCAGCTAGGAGCAGGACACACAAAGGTGATGAACGGGAGGCTGGCAGGAATGATCTATTCTAGCACCAGTGAAGCCATGCCATGGTGGCAAGGGGGAAAAAGGGGAGATGGGAAAAGGTGCAGGGACGTGCAGATCACAGCCATGGAGGAGTCCTGAAAGTTGCCTGTTCTAAGCAGAAGATTCTGATATTAGATGCATTAACACATTTCAAATTCTTAAGACATTGTCTTCTTAAGAATCTGTTAAACCACAGCTTAGTAGCCCTCCAAGAAGAAGTGGCTGGCCACTGCTCTCCATAAGGAATGCCAACCACCACCCAGCTGCCACAGCAGCAGTACCTGCTGCCAGAAATTCAAATCACACTAAGTCCCACACTGAGAATGTATTTTTGTTATTATTTTTCTCTATCTCCCATACAGCCTAGAGCTCTTTCTATCTCTCCTATAAACACAGCAGAGCGTGTGTGCAGGCACGAGAAGTTACAAGTGCTTACTCCCACCCCAGAAAAGCTTTTCACCCCTGTAGAGAGGACTGAAATGTATCACAGAGCATCAAAGGTAAAGGTCAGAAGCTGTAAAACTCAGTAGTTTGTAGCTGCCTGCATCTTACAGTGGGAGATGCAGGGAGAAAGGGATGGTGCAACCACCCTGGGAACAGCCCCTGGAGTCAGGACACTCACGGATCTTTCATGAGTGGACTGACACCCAGAAATGGATGTTCACACACCCCAGTAACAGCTGAGGAGTAAAACATCCAGTTACTGCTCTTCAGAAGGCTGCAGGCTCTTGAGAACTACACCTTACCACGTGCTCTGTAGCCTTTGTTGTTGCCCATTGCGATGGGCTGTTCAGGACAAAGCCAGAACGGGTCAGAACTAACTGTGTTTCAAGGCTGCAGAAATGAAACGAAAACTGGCACTGAAAAAAAAATTCTGCCTTATATAACATATTGAACTGACAGGACAATACTAATAAGCTTACGTTGGTCTGAAGTCTGGTGCTCCTGATGACCTGTTCTTCTCATGCTAATTAAGCCATCGATTTTTGCGCGCTGTTTTTCTCTCTACAGCAAGCACAGGACCCTATCAGCCAAACACCTCCCCTGGGTAAAATACTGGTGAGAAATCAGGGTGGGCATTGGTTTGACATACTGGGCCCCACAGGTTAATAGACCCACATGTTCCACTGTGAGAAGGGAGTGTGGAGCCAGGTTTGGTGAAACGGGAGGCAATCCTGCTTCCCAGGCACAAGCTCCTTTCGAATTCTAGCAGGAAAAGCAGCAGACTGGTACAGAATTTGCAGGTCCAGATTCCAACAATATGTGAACGTACCTGGATTTTGTCTCTGGATGGGCAATTCATTCCAAAATTAAACATTCATGTGAGGTGAGCAGTGTTTCACATTAGAGTTCTACAACTACAGAGAGGGAGAGCTTTGGAGACACTGTTTCTAACACAAACGGAAATTCTTTCTCCATAACTCAGGTACACACATGCTGACACAAGTATCTGCACGATGGGGATGGCATTCCCTGGCAAGAAAACATTGCCCCCAACATTTATTCTTTACAGGAAATCAATCAACTCTCTCCATGCAGTGCAAGAAACCTTCCTTGCTTTACTGCAGTATCAGGCATTTGATGCCATTGCTTGTGTTTCTCTATTTGGTTCCCTCAAAGGCCATCACAGATTGCTAAAGAACTGATTAGAAAATGAATGGGTCTGATAAGATCTGAACAGTAAAATCTTACACAGCTGTCAGAAGCAAGATCAGTATAATATCCTGCAAACATAATGAGGGAAAAAAGAAAATAATTTCCCAGTTGTGACATTCTTGCTCATCTCGTGCAGCATACAACTTTGTCCTTCTCTGCACCTACCCTGGCTTGGTCACCTGCCATCATTACCTGTTGCTTTCTAAATCTGACCAATATAACTCCTGAATAAAATGAAAACCAATGGTTTTCCATCTCTGAACAGAGAATCACAAAATGTCTATGACCAGTACCAATAATGTGGGAACACTGATACTGTACAGACACCTTCAACTTGGTGATAGGAGCCTTGTTCTTCCCAATGCCAGGCTGAAAAGCAGAGCTCTGCTCCCTGCCTATGGCCCTCACTCAGGTGGAGACACGCTGGCACCTCCACAGCACAACATACTCACATGGTAACAGCTTTTTGTTCAAACTAGCAGAATTGTTTTTGGCAAGGGTCCAGGTGGAAATAGTGACTTAGCCTGAAAAATCTTCCCCCAGGCATAAAGTTCATGCCAAACCAATGTATTCATATCACAGGTAAATCACTTTTGTTAATAATAAACTGTCAGTATTTATATTACAGGGTGGGGCAAGAAGTGTGGCCATATAACAGACACACTGCTGGTTTTAGGATACCACACGGATCAGAGTACGAGCTTTTACCTCATTAACCAAATAATTATTTACTGAACTCCTCCTCATCTGAGTTTATTCACATGCAGCACAAAAAGCTGCATACTGGCACAGGCCTGCTCAGGAAAAAATAAAAAGACTCAACATCAAAATAGCAGAGATCAGAACATGCGGTACTGACATAATGAGGTTGAGAAAACTGCACTAGGCCCATCTGTGCAAGGAGTCTATCACTTTATTGGTACCAATTTAATAAACAAAATATGATACTGGGGATATTTCTGCAGCCCTTTAATATGAAGGGAGAAAAAGGCACTCGCATTCTTGTTGTCTCTTCTAGACCACATTGCAGCTCATTGTTACTCTGAAATAGAAGTAAGCTCTCTTTCCATGAAAAAGTACTCAAATTTGTGACTAAGGTGTCCTGCATCAATGAACGTGTGAAGGCACAAATACTCCTCCTGCCACTGAAGTTACCAAATCTTAATAATGTTCTCAAAGCCTCCAACATTTTCCTGCAGGAATTCAGGTTTTTACGATGCTGCACAACGCGCTTTTTTTGCCTTCCTCCCACCAGAAAAGGTATTTTAACTATTAACGAGAAATTCACCTGAAGGCAGCCAATTTATCTCGCGACCTCGAGTGCCACCGTCACTCCATCATCCACCAGGATGATTTATAACACCTACCTGGAACAAAGCCTGTTAGCTCGGGGCCACTGCCCAGCCTTGGGAGTGGGGACCCGCTTGGGAGCAACCTGGTTTCCATTCTGGAGAGGGCTCTATTCCCAAATAGCACCCTATTCCTCAATCGGGAGGAAAAAAACCACAACGGTGAAAAACTGGAATAATAATAAATTTTGGTGCCTTCTAAAGGGAAGGGAAGCGCTGCCGCCATCACCTCCACCCTTACGGCGTGCGGCTCGCACTCCCCACACGGAGTGGAAAAAAAAACAACAAAACCCCTCCTTCCACCCCAGAGCTGCCCTGCCCAGGTGAGAGCGGCCGCACCCCGGGCCCCGGAGTGACTCACCGGGGCGGGGCAGCGCCGGCCTCTCGCCGAGGGGGCGGCACCGCCCGATGGTCGCCCCGTT